>RJWM01009490.1:0-53265 GCA_004363535.1 Dasyprocta punctata | reverse complement strand
GATCTGGCTATTACAAATTGGGTTGCTATAAACATGGGTGCACAAATATCACTGTGGTATGGTGTTTTCAATTCTTCTGGGAAAATGCCCAGAAGAGGGATAGCTGGGTTGAATGGGATCTCTAATCCTAGCTTCTTGAGGAATCTCCACACTGACTTCCACAGTGGCTGCACCAGTCTACACTCCCACCAACAGTGGAGAAGTGTTCCTTTTTCCCCACAGCCCCTCCAGCAGTTGTTGTTGCTTGATTTTGTAATCTTGGCCATTCTTTCTGGAGGGAGATGGAATTTCAGTGTTGTTTTAATTTGCATTTCCCAAATGACCATTGATGTTGAACATTTTTTCATGTATTTATTTGCCATTTGTATGTCTTTCTCTGAGAAGTGTGTATTCATCTCAGATGCCCATTTTTGGACTGGGTCCTTGAATTTTAGGGGCCTGATTTCTTTTAATTCTTTATATGTTCTAGATAGAAGTCCTTTGTCTGATGGACAATTGGCTAAGATATTTTCCCATTTCGTGGGTTTTCTTTTCACTCTGTTGGAGATTTCCTTTGACGTGCAAAAACTTTTTAGTAGGATGAGATCCCAGGTGTTGATTCTGGGAAGTGTTTCTTGTGCGATCTGATTTTTGTTCATGAACTCTCTGCCTACTCCTATGTCATCAAGATTTTTACCTACTCTGTCTTCTAGTAAGTATAGTGTCTCTGTCTTTATATTCAGATCTTTGATCCATTTTTGACTTTATTTTAGTGCATGGTGATAGGCATGGGTCTAGTTTTAGTTTACGGCATATAGAAAGCCAGTTTCTCCAGCACCATTTGTTAAAGAGGCTGTCTTTCTTCCAATGTACATGTTTGGCCCCTTTGTCAAAGATGAGGTGGCTAAGTGTGTTTGTAGTTGTGGCTGTATCTTCTAGTCTATTCCATTGATCTTCATGTCTGTTTTGATTCCAGTACCATGCTGATTTTATCACAGTAGATTTGTAGTATAATTTCAAGTCAGGGATTGTGATGCCTCCTGCCTTCCCTCTGTTGCCCAGAGCTGCCTTTGCTATTCTAGGTCTTTTCTGGTTCCAGATGAATTTCAGGAATGCTTTCTCTAGCTCTGTGAGGTAGGCAAGTGGTATTTTGATTGGGATTGCATTGAATCTGTATAATAATTTTGGGAGAATGGCCATTTTCACGATGTTCATTCTTCCTATCCATAAACAGGGAATATCTTTCCATTTTCTGAAATCTTCTTCAATTTCCTTCTTTAGAGTAATGTAATTTTCACTGTATAGATCTTTTACTTGCTTTGTTAGATTGATTCCTAAGTATTTCATTTTTTTGGATGTTATAGTGAAGGGTGTGGCTTCCCTTATTTCTCTCTCAGTGACTTTGTTGTTTGTGTACAGGAATGCTATTGATTTTTGAGTGTTCACCTTGTATCCAGCTACATTACTAAATTTGCTTATTACTTCTAGAAGTCTTCTAAAGGATTTTTGGGGGTCTTCTACGTAGAGTATCATATCGTCTGCAAATAATGATAATTTTACTCCTTCCTTTCCTATCTTTATTCCCTTTATTTCTCTCTCTTGTCTAATTGCTCTGGCTAATATTTCCAGAACTATATTGAATAGGAGTGGTGATAATGGACATCCTTGCCTTGTTCCTGATTTTAGGTTGAAAGTTTTCGGTTTTTCTCCATTTAGTAAGATGTTGGCTGTTGGTTTATGATATATGGCTTTTATCAGGTTGAGGTAGAGACCATCTATTCCGATTTTCTGTAGGGTTTTTATCATGAATGGGTGTTGGATTCTGTCGAAAGGTTTTTCTGCATCTATTGAGATGATCATGTGGTTCTTGTCCTTGGCCCTGTTGATATGGTGTATTACATGTATTGATTTGCATATGTTGAACCATCCCTGCATTCCTGGGATGAATCCCACTTAATCGTGGTGTATAATCTTTCTAATAGCTTGCTGTATTCTGTTTGCCAGTATTTTATTGAGGATTTTTGCGTCTGTGTTCATGAGGGAGATTGGCCTGTAATTTTCTTTTTTGGTTGGGTCTTTCTCTGGCTTTGGTATTAGCGTAATACTTGTTTCCAGGAATGAGTTAGGGAGACTTGCTTCCCTTTCGATTTCATTGAAGAGTTTGCGGAGTGTTGGCATTAAGTCTTCCCTGAATTTCTTGTAGAATTCAGCAGTGAATCCATCAGGGCCCGGGCTTTTCTTTGTTGGTAGGGTCTTAATTACATTTTCAATTTCATTAGCTGAAATTGGGTTATTCGGCAGCTTTATGTCTTCTTGATTCAGCTTTGGTAGTTCATAGGTTTCTAGGAATCTGTCCATTTCTTCTGTGTTATCAAATCTATGTGAGTAAAGGTTTTCGAAGTAGGTGTTGATGATCTTCTGTATTTCCACCGGGTCTGTAGTGATTTCACCCTTTTCATTTCTTATTGCATGGATCTGAGTTTTTTCTTTCCCCTTTTTGATAAGGTTGGCTAAGGGTTTATGAATTTTATTTACTCTTTCAAAGAACCAACTCTTCGATTCATTGATTCTTTTTATTATTTTCTTAGTTTCAAATGCATTAATTTCTGCTCTAATCTTAATAATTTCCTCCCTTCTTTGGGCTTTGGACTTGACTTGCTCTTTTTTTTCTAGAAGTTTGAGGTGCAGCATTAGGTTGTTTTTGCGTGTTCTTTCCATTTTACTGATATGAGAGTTTAGTGCTATAAATTTCCCTCTGAGGACTGCTTTCATTGTATCCCACAGGTTCCGGTAATTTGTATTTGCATTTTTATTCAATTGTAGATATTGTTTAATTTCTTCTTTAACTTCTTCTGTGACCCATTGGTTATTTAGGAGGGTATTATTTAGTTTCCATGTGTTTATGCGGTTATTGTAGGTTTTTTTGTCATTCATTTCCAATTTTACTGTGCTGTGGTCAGATAATGTGCATGGAATTATTTCAGTTCGTTTGTATTTACTTAAGCTTGCTTTGTGGACCAGTATATGATCTATTTTAGAGAATGACCCATGTGCAGCTGAGATGAATGTGTATTCTGATGTTGATGGGTGGAATACTCGGTATACATCTACTAGGTCCATTTGTTCACAAGCTTGATTCAGTTCTGCTATTTCTTTGCTGATTTTTTTGTTTGGTTGATGTATCTCTCTGTGAAAGTGGGGTGTTAAGGTCCCCTATTATAACTGTGTTATTGTTTATTTGGTTTTTCATGTCTATTCAGAATTGTCTTACATAGTTGGGTGCTCCCATATTCAGTGCATATATATTTATAATTGTAATCTCTTCCTCTTGAAGTTTTCCCCTCACAAGTATGTAGTGACCTTCTTTATCTTTTTTGATCATTCTCGGTTTGAAGTTTGCATTGTCTGCAAACATAACAGCAACCCCTGCTTTTTTCTGGGTTCCTGTTGCATGGAGTATTGTTTTCCAGCCTTTGATTTTTAGTCTGTGAGTTTCCTTTTGAGTGAAATGTGTTTCTTTTACACAGCATATAGTTGGGTTTTGTTTCTTAACCCACTCTGCTAGTCTGTTTCTTTTTATTGGTGAGTTGAGACCATTTACATTGATTGATATAACTGATCTATCCCGGCTCATCCCTGTCATGATATCTTTCTGTTGGTGGTTTTCTACATTTTCTGTTTAATTATTTACCCTGCTTAGTGGTTTTCTGTTGTTGTTGTTCTTAAGATTGTGGCTATCTTTGACTCTTTCTAGAGTGTCTTTCAGTGTTCTTTGTAGTGTTGGTTTGGTGGCCATAAATTTCTTCAGTTGTTCTTTGTCATGAAAGTATCTTATTTCTTCATCAATTTTTAAGGATAGTTTTGCAGGGTACATCATTCTGGGTTGAAAGTTATTTTCCTTCAGGATTTGAAATACTTCACTCCAAGCTGTTCTTAACTTAAAGGTTTGACTTGAGAAGTCTGCCATGATTCTGATAGGCTTTCCTTCATAGGTGATCTGTTTCTTTTCTCTGACAGCTTTTAGTAATTTGTTCTTGTGCTCTATTTCTGATACCCTTATTATTGTATGTCTGGGTGAGGATTTATTTTGGTTGTGGTTAACTGGAGTTCTGTATGCCTCAGTTCCCTCTATTTCAGATTCTCTTTCCATGTTTGGAAAGTTTTCTGCTATTATTTCTGTGAATAGTCTTCGCAGGTCATTAGTATTGACCCCTGCTTTTTCATTTATGGCTATTAATCTTATGTTATTTCTCTTGGCATCATCTTGCAGCTGTTGAATTGTTTCTTGGTTCTTTACTATTTTTAGGAGATCTTTTCTTTTGTGGCCATGGTCTCCCATGCTGTCTTCAAGATCTGAGATTCTATCTTCAGCTTCATTTAAGTGGTTTTTCAAACTTTCCATGGAGTTTTTCATTTCCTGCATTTCCCTTTGCATCTGTTTCATGCATTCTGTTTGTGTTTTATATTGTTCCTTTAAGGTTTCAATCATTTTCTTAAGTTCTTCTATTTTTTTATCTTGCTCTTCTTTAGATACACACAACATTTCTTTAATAATGATTCTCATTTCATTTTTTAGCTGAGAGACTATTTCTGATTTGAATTTCTCTATAGCTTCATCAAGCTATAGAGAAGTTTCTTTACTACATTTTCTATCATTTCAGAAAGTCCATTTGTGTGACTTCCACTGTCTTCCATTTCAGTGTCTCTTGGGTTTGTTCTTAGTGGGCTGGGGGACTGAGACTGCCTCTTGGTCTTTTGTTTTGTCATTTTCTTCTAGAACCTATGTGGCTCTGTGTCCTGCGAGGCTGACTGGGCGTTCCCCTGAGGGTTGCATTGACTTTTGGGTCACTCTGAGTCGCGGGACCCGGTAGAGCCAGATCCTGTGTGCAGCCAGTGAGGGCAGCCTCCTGTGGCACGTGGGTGGAGCCTCCCCCTTAACTGGGTGGGGGCCAAAGCCTCCTGGTCCCAGGGAGCTTGGCAGAGTGTACCCCGGAGTATGATGCCGCCCGGACCCTGAGTCTAGCTGCAAGGAGTTCAGAGCAACAACTGTGCCAGGGCAAGCCTGGGCGAGTCCCAGGCCTACAGTGCCAGGGCCTTGCTCCTGGCTGGGCGGGGGCCCGTGAGCTCTGTGGTGCACCATGCACAGGCCACTCCACTGAAGTATGGAGCTCATGTGTGCACTCTGCACTCTGGTGGGGGGAGCCCAAACTCTCCAAGGCCTTGCAGCTATGTCGGTCAGTCCCTGATGAGCAGCTCTGGGGTCCTGGGCTGGTCTGGGCTGGGCTGCACACCTCTGTGTCCTGTGAGGCTGCCCGGGCGTTCCCCTGAGGGTCTCTGTTGTACATTTTGGATCTCACCAACTTCAGTTTTTTATGCTAAGGAGACAACATGATGTTCACTTACGTGAGTACGAACCATATCATCCATGAGCATGATCTCAAGTTGCATCCATTTACCTAAAAAACCTTCTTTATAGCTCAGTAGCTTTACATTGTATGAAAATACCATATCTTTCTTATCTGTTCTGCGGCTGTTGGGCAATCTACCCCTGATTTTTCCTGGAACACTTTTGTCTCCTTTGACTTTCAGTCTATGAACTCCCTTTTGAGTTAAATGTGTTTCTTGTATACAGCACATTGATGGATCTTGTTTCTTGATCAACTGTCTCTGTGTTTCTTTTTACTAGTGAGCTGAGGCCAAATACTTTAATGGCATATGGATCATCTTTGTTATGCTATCCTCCTGCCATTGGTCCCCCACTTTCCCCCTCCATTCAGTTGCTTGCCCTGCTCAATATCCCCCTCTGCTACTGTTCCTGGAACCATGATCATCTTTATCTCTCTCTAGAAAATCCTTTGGCACACTTTGTAGAGTTGGTTTTGTGTTCATGAATTCCTTCAGTTGTTCTTTATCATGAAAATATCTTTTTTCTCCATTAGTTTTGAAAGATAGTTTTGCAGGGTACAGCAATCTGGTTTGGAAGTTGTTTTCTTTCAGTACTTGAAACACTTCATTCCAAGGCCTTCTTGACTTGATGGTTCAAGTTGAGAAGTCTGCTGTCATTCTGGTGGGCTTTCCTTGATAGGTGGTGTGTTTCTTTTCTCTAAGCATCTTTAATAGTCTTTTCTTGTGATGAATTCCTGGGATCATGATTATTATATGTTTGGGTATACATTTATTTTGGTTATGGCTAATTGAGTTCCATAAACCTCACTTTTTTGTATGTCAGGTCCTTTTCCCACGCTTGGGAAGTTTTCCATTATTACTTCTGCATATAGCCTTTGTATGTCATTTGTGTTGACCCCTGCTTTTTAAAAAAATTTAAACAAAAGGAAAATAAAAAAATCAAAACAAAACAATTTCACAACCAGCCAATAAGACAGTAACAATTATCAGCACATTGTATATTACTGTATTCCCAGAAATTATTTAAGATAAAAATATGGACATGAATCATTATCCAACAGATTATTAACACAAATCTTTTGCCTCAATGTATCAAGAGAAGCCTGCTATATGACTATCTTTTTTGTTATGATTACTCTACTGTTTTCAAATAAACATTTCACATTAAAAATAAAATCTGAAGATGACCCTAAGAAAACTACATTTCACTCAAAATTCTTTTTCTCTGACTCTCCGAACTAATTTTTTATACACGTAGATTTTGTTTCAGTTCATCACACCAATGCAACAATGTGATAGTCACATATGTGTGACTTATTTAGTTTATTGAGAAGTATATTTTCGTTACTCATCAATTTGAGGGTGAAAATGTCTAGTTTATTGTTCTTTATAGCTGAGTAGTATTCCATTATGTAGAAATACCACATCTTTTTTATCCATTCCTCAGTTGAGGGACATTTAGGTTGGTTCCAAGATCTAGCTATTATGAACTGGGCAGCTAGACCCCTGCTTTTTTGCTGCCACCTATCAGTCTTACATTGTTTTTCTTTGTGTCGTCTTGCAGCCATTGAATTGTTATTTCCTGATTCCTTGTTAGTTTTCAGAGATCTTTCCTTTCATTATTGCTAGCTGCAGTCCTGTCTTCCAGGTCTGAAAGCTTATCTTTAGTTTCTTTCAAGTGGTTTTGCCAGCTTTCATGGAGTTTTTAATTTCCTAGTCATCTCTTTGAATCTGTTTCATGCATTGCAATTCCTTCCTAGATTGTTCATTCAAGGTTTCCATCATTTTCCTATGCTTTTCTTTTTTTATCTGTCTTTTTAAGATATGCTCAGCAATTCTTTCATTATGTTTCTGATTTTTTCTTTTATCTGATATATTATTTCTGATCTGATTACTTTTACAGCCTCATGAAGTTGTTTCTTTACTTCTGTTGGTAGGTATCCTTTCAGAAATTTCAGATGTGTGACTTCTAGTTTCTTTCATGTCTATGTCTCCCAGACTTGTTCTGTGTAGGCTGGAGGTCTGAGATTGCCTTTTGATTCTTCATCTTGACATTTTCCTGGGTTCCTCAGGACGAGTTGATTTTGGAGTCTGAGGCACTTCTGCATTAGATGGCCATTTGCAGTGTAGGGGAATGAGCCAGGGGTTTCTCCAGGGAGGCAGTGGGATATGGTGTGGATGTTTCCAGACCTGAATGACTACACTGAGGCTTCCTGATGGCCATATTAATGTGGTGGCAGAGCTGCTTCTTCTCCTGGCCTGCATGGCTACACTGGAACTCCCCTGATGTTGGCAGGTGTGCAGGGGTGTGTCTGGCTGTTTCTCCCAACCTGTGCTGGCTGCCCATGGGAAGCAAGTGTCCAGATGGTGGTCAGTGGGTGCATGGGTCATGTTTGGCTGTTTCTCCCAGTCTGTGCTAATTACCTGAGGGAAGTAAGCATCCGAATGCACAGTCAGTGGGCATGCAGGGCATATCTGGCTGTTTCTCCGCCATGGCTGTCTGTGGGAAGCAAACATCCTGAGCTTGGTATGCTTTTATTTGCTGAGACAAATACTTGAGAGAAACAAAGGGAGGAAAGATTTATTTTGGCTCACATTTCCAAGTTTGTGTTTGAATTGGGCCTATGGCAAGACAGATGTATTTGGCAGAAGAAACTTGTTCATCCTCTGGCATCCTGAATAGCAAAGAGAGAGACACACACAGAGAAAGAGAAAGAGAGAGAGAGAGATGAGAGAGGGAGAGAATGAGAGAGAGACAGAGAGAGAGAGAGAGAGAGAGAGAGAGAGAGAGAGAGGTGTGTTGCCACTCTGGCAGTGACCTAACTTCCTTATTCTTGCCCTGTGTCCTGAAGGTTTCATTGTTTCCCAGTACCACCTTCAGCTGGAGACCAAGTCTTCAACAGAGGAAATTTTGGGGGACATTTATGATCCAATCCATATACCATGAGGTCATTAATGCCTTTTAATACATTTTAAAGACCCCACCTCTCAATACTACCACAGGTGTAAACAAAATTAACATCACTGTTGGTGGGGAAACCCATAGTTAAATTGTCACAGTATCTAAGGGAATGGTAGACAATATGGAAGATCAGAGAGATGGAAATCAGCAGATAGAACCAAATGGAAATGCTAGAAATAAAAAATACATTAACAGAAATAAGGAATGTATTTGACAAGCTCATTAGCAAACTTGCTGTAACTGAGGGATGTATCAATTATTTATAAATAGGTCAATAAAATTACTTAGATTAAGATACAATAAGGATAAAAGAAGAAACAAAACAATTTTAAAAATAAAGGTGATATAAAATGGTTTCAGGCAGCCACACAGTGCCATTCAACATGGATTCCACAACCCATTGCTGCTCTGTTCCTTTTTGGCTAATTTATGTGAAATATAATATTTAATTAATTTAAAAAATTAACTATTTCATTAGTTTTGTTTTGCACTCTGTATCTTAAGACAGTTATAGATAAACAAAGAATTGAAAAGATAATACAAAAAGATCTGATATAATTGTCTTCTACATCTCCTTAGTAATTACATCTTACCTGAGTATAACACAATATCAAAACCAGGGAATTATCACAATGCCTTTAAACCCTGTTATCATTTCTATAGTCAAATCATCCTTCTTGCCTTGAAGAGTCATTATGAATTAATCATTATGATAATCTTCCATTCCTATGTTGCTAATGCTTTCTATGAGAAAAATCAATGTTTTGGTGGTCACCACTATGATGTAAGAAAATTTTTTTCTAGAGATTGAACTCAGGGCCTTTGCACTGAGCCATATTCCCAGGTTCTTTTTAATTTTTTACTTCAACACGGTATCACTAAATTTCTAGTTTGTTCCAATATTATACCCCTGCCTTCAGTCTCTCTAGTGCTGGGATGAAGGTGTCTCCCCTGCACCTGGGTATAACTGTATATGCCAACTATCCTTCTGATGTGCTTTAGTTTTGTCTTTGGTGAGCAACACCTGACAAACCTTTTTGTGATAGTTGCAAACTTTTGTTTTGTTGCTTATTTTTTACCCATGTCTGTGTCTTCTCCAGTGTGTGAACTTGAAGTTACAAAATATGCATTGCATTTTCAGTTTTGAAGCCCAGAACCGTAACTACAAAAATATTATTAAGTGTCAGAATTCACCATCTGGAATCCGTTGAGTCTTTAGGAAGTGAGACTGAACTACCAGTAACCAAAGCACATCCATGTGTTGGAGTTCAGACACCAAGGTACCCAGATCATGCTGGAGAGGAGTGCAGGGCACTTGGGTGTGTGATCTAGAGCAGGGTTGTTGCATACATGGCAGCAGCTGCAATGAGGAGAAGGTGATCCCTCTTCCTCCAAATCAAACCAAGGAGGTTGAATATCATCCTGGACTCTACCATTACAGCTCATGTAGCCCACAAAGCTTTATTTGCCTTCTTCCTCTTTCAACAGTTCATATTACACTCAATTTTCCACATCTGTAAGCCCCCAGCCAGTAGGTCCAGCTTCCAAGGTCAGGAATGATAGTTGAAAGGGTAGGTCTGAGCAGGCAATGGAGGTGGTGCTTCAGAGAGGGACAATAAGGTGGATTTTCTGAGGACCGGTTTGATGCAGTATAGGCAGGCAATACTAATACTAATAAGCTGGTGTAAACATCAATTGAGTCTGTCCTAGGTTCACATGGCTTGTGGCGAGGCCCCTAACTGGCTTAGGGATAGATTAAACCTTAAGCCGATGACCAAAGCCGAGGCCAGCAAATAGCCTGTGAGATTCTGGTGCTTCAAAGCAAGATAAAATGGCAGCTGAGGACTTGACTCATGCACATTCTGTCTGGTAATCCAGTCAGCAGACAATCAGATTACCAATTAATCACAATTCATGACTTCCTAAAAATGCATCATTCCTGAATTCTTGAACTTTGACTGCATCAGCAGTGCAACCCCACCACTTCCTGCAGCCCACCAGCACATCCCCCAATCAAACTGTACACCTAATAAAAGCCAAAGAGCCCTTGCCTCACAGTCTAACCTGCTGTCAGGTTTGACCATTCCTGTGCTCCTTATAATTAAAAAATATATTTTTGTCTGCACTTTATTCTGTCATCACACCTATGAGCAGGAGATCAGTGGTCCGAGGCTTGGATCCTGGTATGGATTCATGATCAAACACGTCTCATACACTTTCCCACCTCACTTTACTTCCATAACAAGGAGGTAAAAGATAGGAAGTCAAGATCACCATTGTTTCATTTTCTAAAGACCAGTGGTGGTGAACCTATAACATGCTTGTTATCTGTTTTTCTTTTTAGATAGAAGATGTTAACATATGAATTGTTTTTTTTTTTCTAAGATAAAACCTCAGTATTCATGTTTAATTGCAGTGTTAGCACTTTGCGATAAATAAATGGGTTTGGGGTAGCAGTTTGGGCACTCGGTCTCTAAGAAGTTGGCCATCACTGAATTAAGGTGAAAAATACCAGGAAAAATTTTTTGCATTGTGTCTTAGTTACTTTTTACTCTTTGCTGAGACAGAATACCTGACACCCAAAATTAGGGAAGGAAAGGTTTATTTCTTACAGTTCTCAGGAGTTCCAGTCCATACTTAGTTGGCTCCAAGGCAGCCTGGCGTGGTGGGGCAGCCATTCATGGCGGTCACCAAACAGTAAGCACACTGGTGAGTGAGAGAAGGGGCAAGACAGAGAGAGAGAGAAAGAGAGAGAGAGAGAAAGAGAGAGAGAAAGAGAGAGAGGAAGATGCATTCCTTTTACCCTTACACTGTATGTTGGCTCCACCTCTGGGTGGGTGCAGCACTCACATTGCCAATCCCAGTGCCAGACAACAAACCAATCACAAATGCCAGACTCAGCCCCATCCAAAGTACGAGTCCTGGGTGGGGGACACAGGATCAATCAATACACTTTGTAATCATGTTAAAAAGATGGATCGACAATTATTGTATTAGAAGCTGCTGTGTATATAGCTAATTGCAAATTTCAGGAACTTTTACAAATTATATCTTTATCCATGAAGGTGGCCCTTCATGGATATGCTTTCTTATTACAGGCAGTGAAATCTTTCAGAGTTGAAGTGGCTTTTACACAGTCACTCTATTACTTTTGACTACTACTTCCTTTTCTTTGCTTATCTCAGGTATTTGCCCTTATTTTCTCTCAAATGTGACCCTGAAGAGAAAAGTTTGTATAAAAACAAAAGTCTTACTTTATATGTGTAATGAAAAAATTAACATAACTCATCCAAGGGTTGACATAGGTGAAATATGTAAGGAGATTTAATAAGATTTAGAAAATCTGGGGTAATTGCTTGATAGATTTTTATAAAGAAAATAATAAAAGTCAGCATTTGTATCCTATTACCACTGTTATTAAGGAGTCCATGGAATCCTTTGGGAGATGCCTTTCTTTTTTTTTTAATTTTAAAAGCAAAACAAAAAAAGAATGCAAATGATACAGAATTTTAAAAAAGTAGGAAATTAACACTAGTTAATATATTGCATATTGTTATCTTAAAAGTAGTTGTTCAGATTACAAAATTTAGGCCTGAAAAATTTCTTGACCGCTGAAGTGAACGCAGAATAGTCCAGGATAACTCTTCTGGTGAGAAGATGATGATGAACTGACTAAGCACAGATTCCAAGAAATTTTGGCCAGATATGATTTCTTCTTAAGTTTCCTGAAAGGATTCCACAACTTTAGTAGTTTGTTCTACTCTGAAGGAACCGAGGATAGCCCTGTACACTCACCCATATGAATGACAGTGTCTTTATCCCATCAACCTTCTTGAGGTTCACACTGCCTTTAGCCTAACCCTGCAGAGAAGTTTATGTGAGCTACAGTGGAATGAAGTTTGTCCAAATCATCTTCCTCTGAGGTCAGACCACTGGTGGCTGCACTGAGTAAGGAATGCAAGAGGCACTGGGTAGGTAGTGCAGAGACCTCTAGAGAGGGCTGAGCTGGGGCTGAGGCTGTGGCTGGCAGAAGACTAGGACACTGCCTTCCTGAAGAGGTTTCAGTCAATCAGAGAGGGTTGCAATCTGAAAAGTCTGCCTGAAAAGGCCAGTGAAACTAGGAAATATCCCTCTGAGGCAGCCTTTGCCTCACAGCCCAGGATAATCTGGGGGAGCTTTCCCATTAGGACAGGACTGGGGGATTGGCTGGAGTCCTCTGCTTATTATGGGTGGGGAACAGTCTGAGGTGGAGGCTAAGGACATAGAAAGCACTTCCAGGTCTCCTTCTGGCCACCTATCCAGGTCTGAGTTTGTTGCTCTGTCCTTCTGCTCCTATGCCAACCCTCCTTGTGCTGAGCCCTCCAGACTCTGAGCATAGCACTGCTCGGGGAGCCCAGCAGCAGCCTCCCAGGGTCAGGTGCTCCCTGACTATGCACGGACACAGGAACTTCTCATTACCCTGTCTGTTTATGTGCCAGTAGCAGAAACTTCTTCTTGTGGCTTCTTCCCTACTCTTGACTGTTAAACTCCTTATATCCCACTTTTAGAGTCTGTTCTCTGTTTTAAAAGGTGAATCTAAAATAAAGGAAAGAGAAGTTGAGAGAGGGAAGGAGGGGTTGACACTATCTTGGTGAGAGCTCTCATTAATGTTTGTCAGGTGCTGTTCTGATTCATGTGTAATTAGAATGTGTGAGGGGAGCCTGATGAATAAGAGGGTTGTTTTAGGAACACATTGATTAATAACACATTCAGGATTTGGTACTTAGGGCTGGTACAGTACAACCTCTAAGTAATCCACTGCTTCCTCATTAACACTACAGACTTGGGAGATGCTTCTCCACATCTTCTGTTTTCTGTCTCCTGAAAGGTGACTTTGAAAGCTGTGGCAGTTTACAGATCATTGTGGAGGATTTAAGTTGCTGAAGACAAAGAACAGTGTCACCTTAATTATTGACTTAGGTTCATTGAAATAACACAAAGCAATAGTTTTCTGCTTAATGAAGGATCATTCGCTAGTAGGGCTGAATGCCAATGTATTATCTTCTTTTCTTTCCCACATGGTAACCTGATGTTTCCAAGAGTCACATGAGACAACTAAGGGGCATTGTGCACTGGAACAATGTCATACTATTCTCAAATGCGTACATGTGAAGATCTAGTGTGAAACACATGGAGCATCACCCACACTTTACAAAGAGAAACCTGGGGTCAAAAGGGGCTGAGTAATTTGTTGACCCACGAAGCCCATGGGCTGCAGAACTGCAGCTCACACCATTTCCCTCAGAGAACTCTGCTGTTCTCACCGAGGCACACGGCTCCTCAGTGGATCTCACATAATAAAAGTGAATAGCTATGTGATAATAGTTTTCTTTTCCCTGAAACATGTTGTCCATTTATTTTTCCCATTAAGAACTGTATGAAAATAGGTTTTGTAAATATCATAAAGTCATCTACTTGAATTGCTTTTCTCTTTTGTCTCTTTTACCCGTTGAGGAATTCAGTCCTCACATGTGGACAGGTCTCTTCTGTAAATGAGAGGAAACTTTCACCTTAATCTTCATCCATTGCAGTTTCATGCAGACGTGCTGGATTGGGAGCCTTTATTGAATATGTCTGCCTGGAGACAGACGATGCACTTCAGCCCTACTGCTGATTGGCTCCTTTCCTGGGGACTTCCCAACCCTAATACCCATAGAGGCAACCCCAGGTTTTTATTCTCTGAAGTGGGTGCAGCAGGTGTGAGCTGTGCTCACAGCCATTGCCTTTTCCTTCCTCCTCAGTGACGTCAGTGAAGATGGCTCTGTGGATCCCCAGAGGTCTTGGTCCAGCTGTGGTGACTGTGGTGCTGATGGTGCTGAGCGGCCCCCTGGCTGAGGGCAGAGACTCCCCGAGTGAGTGCAGGGCGGCTGCCCCCAGACCCACAGCCGCCACCCTGGGAGGGGGCTCCGAGGGACCCTCAGGCTCTGGGAGAGGACTGTGAGCCCTGTGACCTCAGAACACAGTGTTTCTCACAGATCCCCTCTGGGAAAGGGGGGCTCTGCACATTCTCATCCCATCTTCTAATGTTGAGGTGGGGGCCGTGCCTACCTCATGGCCCAGGGTGGGGTGTTACACATAGAAGGAGGGGACAAAGTCTGTGTTACTACCAACAGTGGGTGCAGGAAGCCAGAAAATAAATTTCTTTAAGGCGGATACTGCAGGTTTTGTTGCTGTCAGGGTCCCCTGAGATCTTGTCTGGGAGAAACACTGTGAGGTTCTGGGTGGCAAGGGTGGAGCAGCAATGGTCTCTGTAGACTCAGCATTGGAGGAGAGAGGCTCAGGCTTCCTGAGTGCAGGAGCCAGGGAGGCAGACTCAGGTATTTGAGTGAAGCCAGCATAAAGAGAGTCTTGACTATGTGTTTTGCTGACTTGTGGTCAAACAGAAACTTGAGAGGGATTTAGGATTTGAGCTGATGGTAGGCTGACTTTAGAAGAAGGAGGCACTGAAGGGAAATATGTGATTCACACTGAGAAATCACTTGATTCCAAACCAGGATCATGGTTTATATGAATTCTCTGCTGTGTAGGTATTATGGCTTTCATGCAGTTATACTTAGGACATCAATACTCTGTTAAGTAACCTGTCCTTTTAGACAGTGTTCACAGGTTTCATTTTGTTTTGTTTTGTCTTTTTGAGACAGAACGTCTCTATTTAGTTAAAGCTGGCCTTGAACTCATTTTGTAATCCAGGCTGGTCTTGGACTTGCAGGCATCCTCCTGCCTCAGCCTCCAGAGTGCTGTCATTAGAGGTGTGTACCACCACAGCCTGCCTCTCACAGTTTAATTGGAATGTAATCTATGTAATTTGAAATCCTGTGCTCTTTCCATGAATAAATGCTCTTTTCTGGGGTTAGAAGTTTATGTGGCTCTAAGGAGTGAATGTCCCTCACACTTGGTTGGGTGCAGTCGGCAGGGACAGAGTGAGCCCAGTGTTTTCCTCAAGGATCAAGAGAACATGCTTATGCTTATGGGACCAGGACAAGTCCCATGGTTCCAGACCCTTCTGTTCATTCCTTGAACTCTCAAACTTGCGTGGCTTCTCTGAGGTTTCCGGCTCCGTGGAAGTGGGACTCGCGTGGAAGCTGTGCATTCAGTGCGGAGCTCGGTGTGAACCATGGACGCAGGCTGGGGGTGCAGGCAGGGACCGAGATGTCTGTCACCGCCCAGCCCAGGGACAGCTCGGGGTCCTACAGCAGTGGTGGTGCCGGGGGAGGCTGACGGGGCTGAGCGTCCTCCGTGTGCTTCCCGCAGAGGATTTCGTGTTCCAGTATAAATGCCAGTGCTACTTCACCAACGGCACACAGCGGGTGCGGCAGGTGGACAGGTATGTCTACAACCGCCAGGAGTTCGTGCGCTTCTACAGCGACCTGGGCGAGCATCGCGGCGTAACCGAGCTGGGGCGGCGGTGGGCCGAGGACTTCAACAGCCAGAAGGATTTCATGGAGCGGAAGCGCGCAGAGCTGGACACCGTGTGCAGACACAACTACAAACTGGACGGACTCCATGTCCTGCAGCGCAGAGGTGAGGTCCCTCCCTCTCCCTCGCGTAGTCCCTCTGCCCTGTGAATCCGCCCCCGCCACCCCTCACCTGTGCTGCTTGAGCCACCCGAGGCCACCTTCAGAAGAGGCTGAACAGTGCTGACGTGGGGAGGGCACTCAGGGCCTTACTGCCTTGAGATGATGCATTTTGACCCTTTGATGTCACATCATTATTCATTTTAATTCTGTTTCTATACATGGCTGTTTTGTCTTAAAGCTTGGGAACTGAACCAAGACCTTTGCACTGAGCTGCATTCTCAGCTCTTTAAAAATTTTTCAAAAAATTTTATTTTGAGACAAAATCTTGCTAAGTTCCCCAGGGTGGACTGGCACTTGTGATCCTCCTGCCTCAGCCTCCCAGAGTGCTAGGATTACAGAAGTGTGCCACTACAACGGCATGTTTCAGAACTTTGTGAGGGGAGAGACTGTCCTGTGACTGCTGTACACTTACCTCCTTCCTGAGCCCATGTTACTACTGGCACGTAGTGGAGCTCAATACTTTTGTTAAATTACAGAACATGGGTCCCCAGCTCTCATCCACTGAGGCGCAAGACAAAGCAGGAAGGTAGCACATCCTTCACAACTGCTTTACTGTTCTTTATTATTTTGCTTAAGGTTTTGAAGTAAACTGTTGTTTATTTGGAGCTTAATAATTTACAATTTGTGAATGTAACTTCTGAGGGAAAAAGTGTTTGCAAAACACAAAAATAACACTTGAATGATCTAAGGCAGGGTCTTATTTAAAAAAAAAAGCAACAACAACAACAACAAAAAACAAAAAACAAAAAAACAAAAAAATAAAATTAAAAAAAAGCAACAACCTGACAGATGGCATAATGGAAAGAGCCAACACCTTGGAGTCACTAAATCATTGAATAAAAGTTGTATGAGGGTGTTTTTGGCCTAAGCTCTCTCACCCCTCCTGCTCAGCACTCTGAAAATTAATTTTCCCATCTAATGAGCACGTATTTCTAGACAGTTACCCCACCTAACATCATCAGCAGTGCTACTCGCTCTCTTAGCCTCCTTCTGTGTTGGAGATGAGCATCACTACTGCCTGGACACCAACGGTGGTAGTGGGAATAATAAAAACCTTAGGTTATCAGTCCACGAGTGCTCCCCAAGTCCTGAAACCTCCCCCAAACACACAGCAGTCATTTGTGTCCTTTTCATCATGGGTATAAAATCTAGTGGGAGCAAAACCTGACCAAAGCTAATTATGAGCCTGTTCCTGTGTGTTTTAAATGACGATGGGACAAAATGATACTTTCCAGGGCTTCAGAACTCACTGATTAATTAACCCCTACTCCGACTCTAGTTTATGCATAGTCACAAAATGTTTAATTTACATCTTCTTGATTTTTTTCTAATCTAAAATTTAAACACTACAAAATACTTATGTTTTCGACATTTGAGTTGTAGTTTACAAAAATTATTGGAATGTCTTTCTTATGACTTTGGGCCCTCTATTTTTACTCCCAATCTGTTTAAAATGAACAGATTATACAAGTCCATGTAGGTGGCTCTGATTTCAATCTGACTCCAGAAAGGACAGCCTGAACAAAGGTTAAAGATTAGAAAGAAAACATAATTGCTACCAGATGATGACCCGTAAGTGTCATTTAATCAGGTGCCAAGAGCCCCTGACAGCCTCACTGACTCCCAGCTACACTCACACGTTTACACTGCCTTCTCAATACAGGTCAACCTCTACAAGAGTCTTGGAATATAGAGAGCATTTCAGAACAAAAGAGTAATTCTTCATGGTAAGGGGACTGAGTCGTACAGGCAACTAGAAATTAAATTCACCTGAGTAATAAAAGAAAAACAGGTGAATAAGAAAACAAGAGAACATAATATATTCTTAAATAATTTACATACATTAACTATTTCTTGTCTTTTCACACTAAAGGAATGGGAAAATATGGTAAACTGATTTGAGAGGGAAAGGATGAGAAATACTCAACAGGTAAGGACACTGTCCTATGTGACCATGAGTAGCAATTTGGGAAGGCAGAGAAACCAAGGCATGGACAAAGGTGATGTGTTTTTCAGTGTGATTTGTTTTCAAAGTTTCTCTAGTTTTCTTTCAAAAATTATTAACTTTTTAATTCATTCTTATTTTGTTGTCTCTTAGTAGGTTGCAAGTTCTATAAAAGCAGAGACTGTAGACTGATTTTGAATGTCAAATTTATATTTGCTGAATGACTCTTAATCCAAATATTTGATTTAGGGATCTCACCCTAGTACACATGAGTGACCCTTCCCCACGGGAGACCTGTCGTGGGTCTCACATCTCACCCACTCTGTCTTTTGCTGTCTGTTGTTCACAGTGAAGCCTACAGTGACCATCTCCCCATCCAGGACAGAGGCCCTGAACCACCACAACCTGCTGGTCTGCTCAGTGTCAGATTTCTATCCAGGCCAGGTCAAAGTCCAGTGGTTCCGGAATGGCCAGGAGGAGACAGCTGGCATCGTGTCCACCCCTCTTATTAGAAACGGGGACTGGACCTTCCAGATGCTGGTGATGCTGGAGATGACCCCCCAGCGTGGAGACATCTACACCTGCCGCGTGGAGCACCCCAGCCTGCAGAGCCCCATCACGGTGGAATGGCGTAAGGGGCAGCTTGTGTTCTTTCACTGTGGGTCACAAGAGACAGAGGGCTAAGCTCCCTCTGGCCTATCCCTTGTCTTAGATGTCACTACTGTGCTGAGATCTACAGGAGGCCAAAACCACTTGCCCCATGGCAAGGGTACCAGGAGGATTCTGGCCTAATTATGTTCCTAGATACTGGGGAGATTACTGTGCACACGGTGGCCCTGGAACCTGGCACCGATAGGGATGCACTGTTATGGCTGATGACTTGGGTCCTAGGGTTTAAGGTTGTGGATGTGTGTGAGCAGCAGGTGTCCACCCGCACCCTCTCATCACTTACCCGCTGTGTGCATCAGTATCCTGGGTGTCCTTCCCTCTCCTGGAAATGGTCAGAATAGAGCAGTGGGGGCAAACCTATGATACTTATGCTACAGTGGGCACACAGAGTCCTCTCTGTGGGTGCATGAGCCAAGTCACCCCGACAGCTGAGTGTCAGATATTCAGGTTTAAGTGCAGTGTTGGCACTTTGGGATAAATAAGTGGCTTTGGGTTGCAGTATGGGCACTTGTCTCTAAAAGATTCACCATCACTGGAATAGAGTATTAGCTTCTCTAGAACCTTCACATCTTTTAACTCAGATTAGACTTCAGGTCCTCACCAGGGTCCGTGTGGGGTATGAGGACAAACGCTGACCCTCAGGCTTCCTTCCCAGGGGCAGAGTCTGAATCTGCGCAGAGCAAGATGCTGAGTGGCATCGGGGGCTTCGTGCTGGGGCTGATCTTCCTAGGGCTGGGTATTTTCATCCATCGCAGGAGTCAGAAAGGTGAGCTGTGTGGGGAAATGGGAGGATGGCTGTGCTTGAGATCCTTTGTGCAGAGAGGCTCTGCCTCTGGAGGTAGCTTTTTCCTCTGAAGGAGGAAGGGGACGTTGGTGGTAGGAGAGGCAGGAGAACCTAGAAAAAGACACTGGAGTCTGATTTTACCGTTTTTTTTTTTTTTTTTGGTACCAGAAATTGAACTCAGGACCTTGTGCTTGTCAGGCAGGCACTTATGCTTGTGAGCTATATTCCTGGCCCTGGAATCTGATTTTACTGATGGAAAAGGAACCTCTGCTGCAGAATCAGCTGGTGGAACTCATTCTAGGGCTTCCTTCTGCTCACCACTGACTCCTTTCCAAAGCTTCATTCATTAAGACAGTCAGAACTGTTTGACTTTTCTTCTATTTTATCTAGAGACAGTTTTGTTTCTTGTGGGATATTGAGTTTAGTGTGGTTGGTGCCTTGTAGAACATGGGTAGGAAAGAATGCAACCCTCTAATTACATTACATATTTTATTTCCCTTCGGGGTATGTGAGAGAGTAACTGTTTGTGTAACAAGACCTATCTCTGTGTAACTTCCTTTTGTAGGAACTCGTGGGCCACCACCTGCAGGTAATGAGTGTTTCATCCCTGACCCAGTGTTGAGGGCAGGGACACGGGTATAGGAGAGAGGGGAATGGGGTAGGTGTATCTGGAACAACAGTCTCAGTTTATGGCCTCTTCCCTATTTTGGAGGTCAAGAATGAGGGAAGAAGGTCACCAGTGTATTGGGAAGTTGGAGAGATTTCCCCCAGAAACTGGTGGTGTATTTCTGTGAAATTCATAGCCTGAGCCCTATCTTGGGTGTCAGAGACCAAAGTGATGGCCACTTTGTGCCACATACTGGTGGCTGCTGTCAGTAGGTATTTGCCAGTGACTTAAAGAGGCTACTAGTGGTGAACATAAGATGAGTCACTGTGCTACTCACTAAAAAGATTGACCCTTCATGTTCCCCAGGAGGCTACAGCTGGACACCCGTCCAGTTGTGGTTCCATGAGTCCTCTTCAGCTGATTTCCCCTTTAACAGATATCTGGGGAGGTGATAGAAGAATGTCCTGGACCTCAGTTTTCTGTGCTTCTCCCTCTCTCCTGTAGGGCTCCTGCACTGACTCCTGAGTGTATTTTGTGAGATTGGCTATCGCTCTTTGGTAAGGTCTGCCTGTTCCAGCCCAGAGTTCCCAGCTCGACTGTCTGTCCTCTTCTGACATCAGATTCCTGCAGTGGCCCCATTGCAGCTGCCACCTTAACTCCTGTGACCCCATCTCAAGGATCTGGGCTTCCGCCTCCTGTACTGACCTCGGAGCCTCTGCCTGTGCACTGCAGCAGCGTCTGTTTATATCCTATGGACTTTCTGTGCTTCCACTGTCCCCTACAGAATACTCAAGAGAAATATAGAAACCATTTGTCTGGCTGTGGCTCTTTTTATTTTTTTAAAGTATAATTAAACATGATTTTCAGTCATCTGTATCCTAAGTCTCCTTAATTAAGAGAAGAAAACAATACAGAATGAAAGGAACTTGCTTTGAGATGACCCAAGTAGCCTGTCACCAGAAACAAACTGGAGGCAGCATGGGTGTCCTGTAAGGGTAAGCAAAGGAGCTAGGAAGTCTCCTGGTACGCCCCTCATGGTTCTTAGTCTTGCTACTCAGTGCAGTGGCCGCATACTTTCCCAGTCTCTTTTCCAGGCTACTGAGTATTGTGTAAGGAAACATGCCAGAATTGTTTGGGGATAGATATAGTGACTTCAGGTCATTGATGCTTCAGATTTATCCTGGGCAGTCACAATTGATCAAAGCTAATTTTCGAGAAACTATAACCAGCAATAAAAGTGATATTTATCATTCCAAATAATAAAAATCCAACTCATGTTTTGTTCATGTTGTAAGAAAACCCATTATCCTGTTGATTTTAGAAGCTACTAGACCTAGATATTCAATGAAACTTTCATCTTTCTTGATATTTATCTATGCATCTTTGCCTCCTGATGTCTCTCTTTGTTCCTGTGTATTTCTTTATACATGTTCCTCTTTATCTTTGACTCTGAGTCCCTGTCTTTCTATTTTTATCTATTCCTTGGTCACTACCTATGTCTGTTTTTGTTTCTTTTTGTATCTGTTTTCTACATGTCTTGTCACCTCACATTTTATCTGTTTCTCTCTCTCTGTCTCTCTCTTTCTCTCTCTGTCTACCTCTGTATGTGTGTCCATTTGTTTGTCTATATCTTTTGTGTTTCTAGAGAGTCTGTCAAAGTTTAACAAACTAAAAAAATCCTTATTGCCAGGCCTGTGTCTCATGCATATCTTTCAGAAACATCTCTTGCACACAGGATGTGGACAGTGAGCATCATCTCAATCTCTCTTTTTAGGGATGGGAACAGGACTTTCTAGATCCTTATGAGAGTAAAAATGGTCTCCCAGCATTGAGTTGTTCATACTAGCCATGTGGACACCTCAGCATCCAGAGGACCTTAGTGAACAGTATACAGTGCAGTTTGTTTTTTGTGGACCCTGCAAGACAAATGGCAAAGCTCTTGTTCTAGGTTCCCTCATCTGAAGGGCCTACTCATACACATCCCATCCCTTGTTTCCTCCTTGTCATCTGATGCCACTTTTGTGCTAAAATTCTTATGGGATAGAGCTCCTCTCATCTCAGGACACTGTGGCCTGCTGGCTCCTGATGACAGTCTGTAGCTCATTATGGAAAGCACTACACACTGTGACCTCTCTGATGTTGTTCCAGTCCTTACAGCTGTTCTCCTTCTCAGTCTCTAAGTTACAGAAAGCTATGCCCTTGAGAAGCACATGTACTGTCTTCCCTTCTTTTTCATTCACACACTCATTCCAGCTGGCACTTTGACAGAAGATTCTTTCCTCCAGATGAAATCACAATGGAGCCCTATGGTTCCTTGTGAGTTTCATCTTCTGTACTCAAGGCTGTGAAGCAAGTCATCACCTAGGACACTGTGGAGTAAGGTATGTAGACAAGTACTGACATTTGGGGATCTCCCACCCACCCTGGCAAGGTCATGATCTCAATCTGTGCAGCAAGGTGTTGAGTAGAGTCAGACATCTTGTCAACTTCCTCATGGTCACTGTAGGAATCCAAAGCAACATTCTAGGGGAAATGAGAAAGACTTGTGCCGGGCTGCCCAGGGAGCCCTCGATCTCTATAGGCAGCTTTTTGCTTTGCAAAGGAAGGAAGCAGGGCTGAAATTGAGCCAGACTGTGTAGGGAAACACTGACATCTGTTTTCTCTGTTTGCAACATAAGGGGTAGGGGTGGTAGAATATATCTAGGGCATTCTTAGAGTTCAACATTGTCACATTGAACACATGCTGGAAGGCTCTGTCTTAATGTGAGGGTCAGATTGTTCCCTTCTTCCTGATGAGTTTCATAAGAACAACTAGTTTTCCAAATTAGATTGAACAGTTGTGTTAGTTTTTTGTCCCTGTGACAATTACCTGGGGTAACTTAAAGGAGAACAGATTTGTTTTGGTTCACAGTTTCAGAGGTTTAGACCCATATAGTTGATTGGCTTCAAAACAGAAGTATAATGGATTGGCCTGGTGGAGAAAAGCTGTTCACTTCATGGCAGCCAGGAAGTAGAGAGAAATGAGAAGAGCCCAAGAAAGTTACCCTATTTGGAGACATGCACCAGTGATTACTTCCTCCAGCTAAACCCATCTTAGCAGCCCATTTGGGTATGGTTATGAATGAATGAATCTATCCATGATATTAATTCAGTTCTCTAAATGTTTCCTTTTTTCTCTCAATTTTAATTGAGTAAAAATGACAAAATAATATATGTACTTAAGGTACACAACATTATGTTTTAAGATTCATATGTTTAGTGGTATGATTTCTACAATCAAGCTAGTTGACATAGTTATCACTTCTCATACCTACAGTATTTCTTAATTTCCTCTGTTGAGGGACATTTTATAATAGTGTAGTGTAAGTGAGAAAATACTCTTAAGCAAAAGGAAAAATATGCTCAGCATTTCACTTCCAGAGATAGATTAAAACAAGGGAAACAATTTTAGATAATTTTTAAAATTTTATTTTGAGACAAGGTTACACTTAAACTAAATTGTTAGATAATTTTTTGGTATCTCTGCACATTAATGCATTTCTGAAAGTAAAAATTGGCAATGCCATATATACTGTTTTGTAAAGTGTCATTTCACATTGTAACAAACACCTCTTCACCTCAATAAATGCATGTCAGTATTACCATCTGTCTTAGTTACTTTTTGCTCATTGCCAAGACAAAATACCTGACACACAGAATTAGGGAGGGAAAGGTTTATTCTTACAGTTTCTTGGGAGTTTCAGTCCATTAGTTGGCTCCAAGTTAGCATGGTGTGGAGGAGCTGCCGTTCATGGCAGCTGCAAGCCGCAAGGCACTCTGGCGAGAGAAAGAGAGAGAGAGAGAGAGAGAGAGAGAGAGAGAGAGAGAGAGAGAGAGAGACAGAGCATGGAAGCGCGGAAGCACAAGAGGAAGACCCGCCTTCCCTTACACTGTATCTTAGCTCCACCCCTGGGTGTGTTCAATGCTCACATTGCCAATCCCAGCGCTAGACAACAAACTGAACACAAACACTAGACTCAGCCCCATCAAAAGTATGAGGACTTGGGGGTGCATAGCATATCACCCAATACACCATCTCTTATGATATAATTAATAACTTAATTTCCCATATTTCCTTCCCTTACCCATCCACTCCCCCTTCCTCTTGTCTAATAATTGTTTATTTTCTACCTAATGTCATCTTTTTTAGATTCAATATATTAGGGAAAACATATGATATTTGTCTTCTTTCCACAAATTTCCCAAAGTGATGTAAAAGACGGCTGCCTCCAAACTGGGAGGGTGTCCACGGTCCAAAGAATGACTCTGCAAGTCCAGCTTGGAGGATGTGTTTGTTAAGGCTCCTAATAAAGTAGTGGATGACTCCTGGGCTGCAACACTACTGAGCTGCTAGCCCCTCTTTGCTAAACTGATTTTTATAGGGTTCTAATTAAAACAGCAAAGAGCAGAATCAAGAGCGGGAAGAGTCCTTGGGGAAATTTGTGCATTCCCCATTCCCACCCCATCCTTCTGAGGAACATGGTTGATCTCAGCAAGCCCTGTCAAGTTGCAGTGCTGGATCGCCTTGTGCTTCAGTCTCTCACAGGACCTTAGCGCCTGGCAGGGGCCCACAGTACTGATAGACAGGCCCCCCCTCAATAAGATGGGATTACTTAGACTAGTTTTCAGAGGGCGATTCTCATTCCAATTCATCCTTTCCTCTGGCTCTTCCAAACTTTCTGCCTCATCTTGCATTGAGTCCTCAGAGCCTGGCAGGGGTATTTTCTCCTTTGGCTGAGAGTTCAGCACTATGCTGTTATGTCACAGCCACAACTCAGACTGTAACAGCAGGAATGACACAAATGACATCAATCAAGAGTAGAAGTCCGCAGTAATGTGTGCATGGGTCAGAGTAATTAACGTGCTTCTTCACTCATGTTATTTAACTGAATGCCCCATCTTGGTTCCAGGGTCTCAATAAAGTTACTCCAATTTTGGGAGGACAAGGGCAGGGCATTCCTGGACATGTCCACTTCATTGGAGAGGGGATGTTCACCACACACCTTATTGTGGGTTGCCACCATCATTGCTCCCACTGCAATGAGAGATTTCTCTCAGCCTTGGCTGGCAATGACAGTAAACTATGGATATAGACACAAATGTTTAGCTGGCAGTTTCACTGGAACATCATATTCTTTTAACAAAACAGCAACAGTGGGTTCTCTGTTGGGGCCTATGACTTCCCAGGTGCAGGTTTTTGTCTTGGTTAACTGCACCAAATGTAGGTCCCCAACTTTGGAATGGCCCTAAGGTGCAATTGGAAAGTGGTTTGTTGCACCCAGACCAGTTGCACCACTATCACACCAGTAGGCACATGTCTGTCTTGCTGGTAATGTACACACATGTGGCCTATAGCCAAGCAGGGTCATTGGTGACAACTCTCCCCCAGTAGTCTGCATTGCACTCTTCCGTAGTACAAATGCTGAGTGATAGAGAGGACACTTACACTTCAGTCCCAACTTTATTTTTCCATGTTCTGTAACCAGTGTACAATGTCTTCAGCAGTAGGGACTCACTGTCCAGTTCTGTTGTGCAAAACCAACTGCAGTGGCAATCGCCTGCATAGTATGAGGCTTCAAGTGGCTTCCCGGCCAACCACTGAGGGAAGTAGCTCACTCCTTGTACTAGGACTTTTATTTAACAATCTTATGGCCTCTATGCCCACCCCACTACCTTCATTTAAATCTTTTAACTGTTGTTTCAATAACACATTTGAAAAAACAACCCAGCTCCTGTCAGTCTGTAAGGCAATTGAAATATCATTGTGCTTGAATGTTCTCAGCTCAATTTTGCATGTCAGTGTTGGTGAAATGAGTGCCCCATTGTCAATTTTTTATGGGCAACTGTACATCACACTGATTTGAGTAAGATGTCTAATAGTGGATTCCCCAGTGGCCTCTTTACAGGGGAATACTTGCAAAAGGGCTGTGGCAGTATCCATACAGATGAGTACATATTTTTATCCCTTACTGAAAGGCATAGGTCTGACGTGATCCATTTGCAAAATTGTGTACTGGGCACCTTGACTTAAGCACCTGTTCAGCTAGTGTATTTATGCTTTAAGGCCTGTTGTAGACAGGGAATAGATTAAGTACAAGACACACAATTTATAGGATTATTTTATAATAGTAATCCAAAAAGTCAAATGCAAAAGAGTGCAATAGATCTGTCCACAAACCACAGACCCAAAGAATCCAATTGAGACCCTGGATCCCATGGCAGTGTCCTATATGAGACCAGTTAAAGACTTAGAGACCTTAGCAATGCCCTCCATAAGTCCAACTGGAGGCCTGGAGCACATACAAGTCTGTATCAAGGATCTGCACTGGGAAGGCTCGAAGGTCAGTGGTGGAAGCTAGAAAGTCTGTGCCAGCAGGATCTATGTCAGAAGGCTGTGGGATCTGCACCAGAGTCAGGAAGTGATGCTCAGAGTAAGCACCCTCACTCCCCCAAAGAGAACTGTAGCCATCCTCAGTGACAGTGAGGACCTGAGCTCCTCTGATGTTGATGACAACACAGGTTCATATCAGGAAAGCCAGTGTGACAAGCTTTTCCAGGAAAATCAGCAGCAAACCATCTTCCCCTCCAGTTCTGCTTTTATGCTGTAGGCAACAATCCTCAGTTGGGCCTTCCACACATAGAGAACCATGCTGATTCATTTCAGCTGGGTGTTACGTGGTTGATCATTAGTTAATCCACCACAAGGCCATAGCCAGAAACAGGCCTTGTGTTTCTATGTAGCATGTAAGAGGTCAGAATAGTATAGGGGAATTCCTGCAACCTTCACCATATTCCAGTCTGTTTTGATTTTCCCTGTGCCCAGATTTCATACGCACCCAATTGATGGCTTCTGTGGGTATCTGGGGACAGACAGCTCACATCATTGTGAGGATATCAGCCTCTTGATTACCCGGGGTACTTAATTTGCTGTGGACAGTCACATGAAAGACTGTCAGTGGATCTGACTTAGTTTTGTACTTTAAGGATCTTTTTTACACCTGTTATTCCCACAGTGGCCCACTATATAGCTGTGCGTGTTCTTTCTCACTTGTGCCATCCACAGGGTCAGTCCTGTAAAGAGAGCCCAACTATCTGTGCACATAATTAGTGACCATTTCTTATGCATTTCCATCATTCATAATGCCTTTAGTATAGCCCATTGGCTGTTTTTTCCTATTTTTTAGCCAGATAGTATCTGAGTTCATCTATATTATTACTGTTGTCTTTTTCAGCTTTGTTCCCTGACTAGTGCCATCAATAAACCAAGCATCTTTGGAATAAGAAGTGTCATTTCCAGTGCCTTCTGTGCCATAGCTCTTGGTTCAATCATTAGAGGTGGTTCAGAAGCCTGGAAGGACACTGGCCACAGTAATGACCACATGGCATTCATTGTGGATTAGTAGAGAGGGCTCTGTGCTGCTGCAAATATATGTAGTACTTTTGCAAAATCTGATTTTGTGCCATTCCAGAAAGGGGATTGATTAAAGGCCATAATCCAACACTGACCTGGCAAAAGTGACTCCATCTTTGTTTTAGGGCTCCATTTTAGTCTTTAGTTAACCTTTGGATGAACTCACTCTTCAGAACCTCCTGCCAGTTAGCCATAAAATCCCCAAGGGAGGAACAAATGGTTACATCAAACAATGGACATGCTGACCCCTGCTCCCATCCCGTTTGACTAATGACCCAAATGTTTGAGAAAGATCTTATGACAATGTTACTGAATTGCAAGGGACGTAAGATAGTGAGATTGCTATGAATACTGAGGAATTGGTAAATGTATAAAAATTCTTGAGAACAAAGCCTCATGGTCAGTGCCATAGTTTTGCTGACCACCACCCACCGGCCAATAAAGCTTGCTTGCATTCCTTCTTGGCCTCCGTGACTGTCCCTTGCATTTCTGCCGTAACAACCCTTTATTGGATATGCTGTTTCTCTGTCACTGAAGCAAATCCAATGATGGATTCCATCTGCTGTAGGACTTTATGTGTGACTGGCAATTGTAGTTCCGGTGCTGTGTACTGGAATTTTGCTGCTTTTCACATTAGGACCAGAATCCTATTGGAGTTGTCTTTTTTAGGTTTTTGTCATAGCCCCCAACTGTAGTTCTTGGGCCTCTTGGTAACCTCTAAAACAAATGAGTATTTGGAACACATAACTGGCTTGCCCTTCAAATATGTTAGCCTGTTAAAAAAAACCTTTTAGTTTTTTTGTCCCAATATCATGTAGCTCTCCTTTATTTTTTTTTCAAATTATATAGTAGAGGGAAACTTGAACAAGTTAGGGTATGAAAATAAACCAAAACCCAAGTCATGGAGATGCCAATTACTTTGCATTTATTGGTACAGGCAACTGCAGATTTTTCTATGAATTTTAGATATCATGTATGCCCCCCAATCTCTACAGCTGCCCAAGGATTTTGTATCTTGTAGGGATTGATTCTACAACCCTGCTCCTTTAGTGTACTTGTGTGTCCTCTGGATTTTTAGAAAAACCTACAAGATACTCAGCAGTTAGTGTGACATAATTGACACACTTAAATATTTTTACAGTGGATGGGCAGGATAACTGTTTAAGGGCCCCAAAACACCATTTCATGGTGAATGGTGGGACTGTGCATGTCGTCTCAAGGAAGCACTCTGATGGTCAATTGCTGTCCATTCCTGGTGCATGAGAATTGGCTCTGGGACTCAGTAGCAAAGGGGAATACTAAGGAAACACTAGAAAGAGCTGAAATACCATGGCAAGTTCTCATAGCCTGCATCAGTTGTTTAGCAACATAGAGCAGAGAAGCATGGATAAGGAGGGAGACCATTCTTACTTAGCTTACTATAATTCACAGTTATTCTTACGAGCCATTCAGCTTTTTTAATAAGCCATATCAGACTTCTAAAAGGATTGTGGGTCAATCAGACGATTTTGTTATGCTTGGTTGTATTACCTACCCAGATCTGCTGGTTCCCAGTTTATCCAGACACACATCACTGTATGTCCCACCTGTGCCCACAGAGAAATTCTCTGGCTATGGTGTGCAGGCTGTGCCTCGGCAACTGGCCAACCCCTAGTGTAAGCTTTGCCTTTTTGACTTGTGACCGTCTCAAGATCTGGATTCCCCAGTGACAGGTTAGTTTTAAATTGGCTCAGGAAAAACTTACAGTTTCTGAAGACTTGTCCTTTGTAATAGTTTCCACTAGGCACTGATGCATAAGAACCCTCACAAACTTTATTTTTTACAGGCCTCTGGTCTGTTTACTTTTTGGTAGGGCTGACAAAGGTGATGCAAACATGATGTTTACAATTCTCACAGTTTTTCTTGTATTTTCCTCTTGTTCTTACAAAAATTTCTCCAAGCTGTCATTTTCAATTATACTTTGCCCTTCATAGTCAGAATGCGGTACCAGTTTATCTGGTCTCAGATAAACTGAGAAGGGAAGTTATTGATGAATGACGGTCAGTGTTATGATCCCTTCTGGTCACATTCGACCAACAAGAAGGCTTAGAAGAAGCAGCTCTTAGTGCTAACATAACCAACAAAAGCAAAACAAACTTAGAACAGCTAAACAACTTTTTTGTGCCTTATTTTCTACAACACTTTTTTATTTTAAAGAGAAAAACAATAAAAACAGTGATAGAGAACTTCATAACAAGATAATAGGAAGTTAACAATGGTTAATATATTGTATATTGTTATCTTCGAAGTAGTTGCTCAGATGACAAAGTGTAGGCATGCAAAATTGATCAAACAATATAAGCACAAACCATTCTTCTCAATGAACTAAAAGAAATTAGTAGTATAATTATCATAGTATAGTTTTCTTTTCTCTTCTTTCTTTTCTCCTTTCTCCCATCACAATTGTTCTTTCTTTCTGAGCATCTTCTTTTTCTTTTACAATATCTCTTGTATAATTTGGATCTTACTTACTTTTTCAGTTTCTTATACTAGAAAGACAACACAATATTTACATACACAAGTCTGATTTATTGCACTTATTAGTATGGCCTCTAGTTGCATCTATTTACCTATAAAAGCCTTGGGTTTATCTTTATTTATAGCTCAGTACTATTCCAATGTATAAAAATACCACATCTTTTTCATCTATTTCATGGTTGACAGGCATTTGGGTTGTTTCCAAGATTTAACTATTACAAATTGTGCTGCTATAAACATGGGTGTACATATATTGCTGTAGTATGATGTTTTTAAAACTTCTGGGAAAATATCCAAAAGGGAATAGTTGGGTAGATTGGGACCTTTAATACTAGTTTATTGAGGAATCTCCACACTGATGTCCACGATGGTTGCACCAGTTTACATTTCCACAAACAGTGGAGAAGGGTTCCTTTTTTCCCAAAGTACTGCAAGCATTTGTTATTGGTTGATTTTCTGATGATAGCCATTTTTTCTGGGATGAGATAGAATTTCAATTTGCTTTAATTTGCATTTCTCAAATGACTCATGATGTTGAACTTTTTTCATATATTTATTTGCCATTTGTATTTCTTCATCTGAGAAGTGCGTGTTCATCTCTGATGCCCATTTTTGCACTGGGCCTTTGAATCTGCGAAGTGATTCTTTCCATTTTCTGATATCCTCTTAGGTCCCTTTTTTAGGAGCACTGTAATTTTCAGTATTTAGATCTTTTATTTCCTTTTTTAGGTTGATTTCTAAGTATTTAATTTTTTATATGCTATTGTGAAGGGTGTGATTTCCTTAATTTCTCTCTCAGTGAACTTGTTGTTTGTGTACAGGAATGCTATTGATTTTTGAGTGTTGACTTTGTATCCAGCTGTGCTACCAAATTTGGTTATTAAATCTAGAAGTTTTTTGGTGGAGATTTTTGGGTCTTCTATGTAGAATATCATGTCATCTTCATACAGTGATAGTTTAACTTCTTTCTTTCCTATCCTTATTTCTTTTATTTCTCTCTCTTTTCTAATTGCTATGATTAGTGTTTCCAGAAGTATATAGAACAGGAGTAGTGATATTGGACATCCTTGTCTTGTTTCTGATTTTAGAGTGAAAGATTTCAGTTTTTGTTTGTTTAGTATGATGTTGGCTGTTGGTTTGTCATAGATGACTTTCATCAGATTGAGGTAGAGACCACCTATTCTGATTTTTTGCAGGTTTTTTAAAAATCATGAATGCATGTTGGACTTTTTCAAAAGCCTTTTCTGCATCTATTGGGATGATCATTTCATTTTTGTCATTTGCTCTGTTAATATGGTGTTTGTATATTGATTTGTATATGTTAAATCATCCTCGTATTCCTGGGATGAATTCTACTTGGTCATGGTGTATAATCTTTTGATGATTTGTGTATTCCGTTTGCTAATATTTTATTGAAGTTTTTTTGCATCTATGTTTATTGGAAAGATTGGCCTGCAGTTTTATTTTTTATATTTTATTTTTTGGTTGGGTCGTTCTCTGGTTTTGGTATCATGGCAATACTTTCCTCCAAGAATGAGTTAGGGAATATTGCTTGTTTTTCAATTTCATTAAACAGTTTGATGAGTACTGGAATTAAAACTTCTCTAAATTTCTTGTAGAATTCAGCTTTGAATCCATTAGGACCTGGGATTTTCTTTGTTAGTAAATTTTTAATTATGTTTTCAATTTCATTAACTTATATTGGTTTATTTAGAGTTTTTATATCTTCTTGATTCAGGTTGGTGATTCATACATTTCTAGAATTCTTTTAATTTCTTCTGTTTTACATCTTATGTGAGTAAAGATTTTTGAAGTAGGTATTCATGGTCATCTGAATTTCCACATGATCTGTAGTGATTTCATCCTTTTTAAAATTTCTTGTTACATGAATGTAAGTTTTTTCTTCCCTTTTTTTGTTAAGTTTGGCTATGGGTTTATCAATTTTATTTATGTTTTCAATGAACCAGCTCTTTGATTCATTAATTTTTTGTATTGTTTTCTTAGTCTCCATTGCATTAGTTTCTATGCTGATCTTTGTAATTTCCTCCCTTGTATGGGCTTTGGGCATGTCTTGCTCTCCTTTTTCTAGAAGCTTGAGGTACAACATTAGGTTGCTTATTTGTGTTTGTTCTGCTTTCTGGATATGAGAATTCACTGCTATAAATTTCCCTCTTAGGACTACTTTCATTGTGTCCCACAGGTTCTGGCAAGTTGTATTTGTGTTTTCATTTGATTTTAGATATTGTTTAATTTCTTTTTTAATTTCATCTGTGACCTGTTGCTTTGTTTAGGAGGGTGTTATTTAATTTCCATGTGTTTATGGAGTTTTCGTGGTTTCTTTTGTCACTAACTTCCAATTTCATTGCACTGTAGTCAGATAAAGTGCATGTGATACTTTCAGCTATTCTGCATTTACTTAAGCATGTTCCATGGGTTGGCATATGGTCTATTTTAGAGGATATCCCACGGACAGTTGAGAAAAATGTGTATTCTGATGTTGTTGGGTGGAACACTCTATAAATGTTTACTAAGTACATTTGTTCACAGGTTTGGTTCAGCTCTGCTATTTCTTTGCTGATTGTTTGTTTAGTTGATCTACCTCTTTGTGACAATGGAGTATTAAGTTTACCCATTACAACTGTGTTATAGCTTATTTGATTTTTTATGTCTATTACTATTTGTCTTACATAGTTGTGTGCTCCCATATTTTGGTGGATAAATATTTGTGATTGTCATCTCTTCCTCTTGAACTTTTCCCCTAAGAAGTATGCAGTGACTTTCTTTTCTCTGTTGATTTCTTGGTTTGAAGTTCACATTGTCTGTAAACACAACAGCTACTCCTGCTTTTTTCTGGGTTCCTATTGCATGTAATATTGTTTTCCATCCTTTGAATTTCAATCTATGAGTTTCTTTTTGAGTTAAATGTGCTTCTTGTATACAGAATATTGTTGGATTTTGTTTCTTGATCCATTCTGCCAGTGTGTTCCTTTTGAGTGGTGAATTAAGGCCATTTACACTGATGGTTATCACTGGTATATATGGGCTTATCTTTGTCATGTTATTTCCCTGCTGTTGGTTCCCTACTTTCCCCCTCTGTTTAATTACTTGCCTAGCTTAGTGGTTTCTTTCTATTGTTGCTTTTAGAATTGTGGTCATTTTTACCTCTGTCTAGAATATCTTTCAGTACCCTTTGGAGCATTGGTTTGGTGGTGATGAATTTCTTCAGTTGTTCTTTGTTATGAAACTATCTTTTTATCTTTTTTGATGTTAGAGTTAGCTCACATTCTCCACTAATTTTGAAAGATAGCTTTTTAGTTTACATCAATTGGATTAGAAGTTATTTTCTTTCAGGGCTTGAAATACTTCACTCCAATCTCTTCTTGACTTGAGGGTTTGTGTCAAGGCTGCTGTAATTCCCATGGGTTTTCCTTTATACATGATGTTTCTTTTCTCTAACAGGTTTTAATAGAAAGAATGACAAATTAGTATTGCAATTGCAATTTAAGAACTATATTAAAGCCATTCACAGGAAGTATTTTGGGCAGGCAAGGCAGACAAAAACATCAACCACTGACCTTTCCATAATATCAGTGGTTCAATACAAGCAACCTGAAACCAGGTCATAGGCTGATCAACCTGGAGAGTGATACCATATTAGGGACTTAGTGTTGATCTCTGTTGCTGGCAGATCAGGGACATTTGTTAAAGAGGCTATTTTTTCTCCAGTGTATAATTTTGGACTCTTCATCAAGGATCAGAGGATTGAAGTTGTGTGGGTTTGTTTCTGTGACCTCCATTCTATTTCATTGGTCTACATATCCATTTTTGTGCCAGTACCATGCTGTTCTTATTACTATTGCTGTGTAATATAATTTAAAACCATTGTGATGCCTGGACTTGCCTTTATTTTGGTTTAACTTTGTTCTGGCTATTTTGGTACTTTTCTGTTTCCATGTGAATTTTAGGATTTTCTTTTCTAGTTCTGTGAAGAATAGTTTTTGTTGTTTATTCGTTTGTTTTTGAAAAGAGTCTTGCTATGTAGTTCAGGACGGCCTTTAACTCAATATGTAGTCCAGGTCGGGCTCATACTCATGGTGATCTTCCTGTATCTGCCTCTCAAATGCTGGAATTATAGGCATGTGCCACCATGCTTAGCCCTGCTGTTCACATTTTGACATGGGCTACATTGAATCTGTAGATTGCTTTTGGTAATATGGACATTTTAACAGTTTTATTTTTTTCAATTCATGAACATGGGAAGTTCCCCCACCTTCTAAAGTCTTCATCAATTTTTTCCCTCAGTGTTATGAAATTAATTATTCTAGAAAATTTTTGCCTCCATGGTTAGGTTGTTCCTAGGTATCTTGTTTTACTTTTTTGAAGCTAATATGACCAGAATTGTTTTCCTGATTTCTTTCTCAATTAGTTCATTATTAATGTACAAAAAACCTGTTGATCCATGACAAAGAACAACTGAAGAAATTTATGGCCACCAAACCAACTCTACAAAGAATACTGAAAGACACTCTAGAAAGAGACAAAGATAGCTACAATCTTAAGAACAACAACAAAAGGAAATCACTAAGCTGGGCAAATAATTAAACAGAAAATGTAGAAAACCAACAACAGAAAGATATCATGACAGGGATGAGTCAGTACGTATTGGTTACATCAATCAATGTAAATGGTCTCAACTCACCAATAAAAAGAAACAGACTAGCAGAGTGGGTTAAGAAACAAAATCCAACAATATGCTAGGTACAAGAAACACATTTAACTTAAAAGGAAATTCACAGACTAAAAATCAAAGACTGGAAAAGAATACTCCATGCAACAGGAACCCAGAAAAAAGCAGGGGTAGCTATTCTGTTTGCAGACAATGTGAACTTCAAACCGAGAATGATCAAAAGAGATAAAGAAGGTCACTACATACTTGTGAGGGGAAAACTTCAACAGGAAGAGATTACAATCATAAATATATATGCACTGAATATGGGAGCACCCAACTATGCAAGATAATTCTTAATAGACATGAAAAACCAAATAAACAATAACACAGTTATAACAGGGGATATTAATACCCCACTGTCACAGAGAGACAGATCAACCAAACAAAAAATCAACAAAGAAATAACAGAACTGACTCAAACTTATGAATAAATGGACCTAGTAGATGTGTACCGAGTATTCCACCCATCAACATCAGAATACATATTCTTCTCAGCTGCACATGGGTCACTCTCTAAAATAGATCATATACTGGTCCACAGAACATGCTTAAGTAAATGCAAAGGAACTGAAGTAATTCCATGCATATTATCTGGCCATAGCGCAGTACAATTGGAAATGAATGGCGAAAAAACCTACAAGAACCTCATAGACCATGGAAATTAAATAATACTCTCCTAAATAACCAATGGGTCACAGAAGAAATTAAAGAAGAAATTAAACAATATCTACAATTGAATGAAAATGCAAATACAAATTACCGGAACCTGTGGGACACAATGAAAGCAGTCCTCAGAGGGAAATTTATAGCACCAAACTCCCACATCAGACAAATGGAAAGAACACACATAAACAAGCTAATGCTGCACCTCAAACTTCTAGAGAAAGAAGAGCAAGTCAAATCCAAAGCCCAAAGAAGGGGGGAAATTATCAAGATTGGAGCAGAAATTAATGCAATTGAAACTAAGAAAACAATACAAAGAACTAATGAATCGAAGAGTTGGTTCTTCGAAAGAGTATATAAAATTGATAAACCGCTAGCCAACCTTATCAAAAAGAGGAAAGAAAAAACTCAAATCCATGCAATAAGAAATGAAAAGGGTGAAATCACTACAGACCCTGTGGAAATACAGAAGATCATCAACACCTACTTCAAAAACCTTTACTCACATAGATTTGATAACACACAAGAAATGGAGAGATTCCTAGAAACGTAGGAATCAAGAAGATGCTGAATCAAGAAGATGCTGAAAAACCCAATTTCAGCTAATGAAATTCAAAATGTAATTAGAACCCTACCAAAAAAGAAAATTCCGGGCCCTGATGGATTCACTGATGAATTCCACAAGAAATTTAGGGAAGACTTAATGCCAACACTCCGCAAACTCTTCAATGAAATCGAAAGGGAAGTAAATCTCCCTAATTCATTCCTGGAAACAAGTATTACCCTAATAACAAAACCAGAGAAAGACCCAACCAAAAAAAAAAAATTACAGGCCAATCTCCCTAATAAGCATAGATGCAAAAATCCTCAATAAAATACTGGCAAATAGAATACAGCAAGTCATCAGAAAGATTATACATCATGATCAAGTGGGATTCATCCCAGGAATGCAGGGACAGTTCAACATATGCAAATCAATACATGTAATACAGCATATCAACAGGGCCAAGGACAAGAACCACATGATCATCTCAATAGATGCAGAAAAAGCTTTTGACAAAATCCAACACCCATTCATGATAAAAACAGGATATTGGAATAGATGGTCTGTACTTCAACCAGATAAAAGCCATATATCATAAACCAATAGCCAACATCTTACTAAATGGAGAAAAACTGAAAACATTCAACCTAAAATCAGGAACGAGACAAGGATGTCCATTATCACCACTCCTATTCAATAGAGTTCTGGAAATATTAGCCAGAGCAATTAGACAAAAGAAAGAAATAAAGGGAATAAAGATAGGAAAGGAAGAAGTGAAATTATCATTATTTGCAGATGGTATGATACTCTACATAGAAGACCCCCAAAAATCCATTAGAAGACTTCTAGAAGTAATAACCAAATCAGTAAGGTTGCTGGATACAAGGTGAGTACTCAAAAATCAATAGCATTCCTGTACACAAACAACAAAGACACTGAGAGAGAAATAAGTGAAACCACACCCTTCAGTATAACATCCAAAAAATGAAATACTTAGGAATCCATCTAACAAAGGAAGTAAAAGATCTATACAGTGAAAATTACATGAAGGAGGAAATCAAAGAAGATTTCAGAAAATTGAAAGATATTCCCTGTTTATGGATAGAAACAACAAACATCATGAAAATGGTCATTCTCCCAAAATTATTGTACAGATTTAATGCAATTCCAATCAAAATACCACTTGCACACCTCACAGAGCTAGAGAAAGCATTCCTGAAATTCATCTGGAACCAGAAAAGACCTAGAATAGCAAAGGCAATTCTGGGCAACAAAGGGAAGGCAAGAGGCATCACAATCCCTGACGTGAAACTATACTACGAAGCCACTGTGATAAAATCAGCATGGTACTGGAATCAAAACAGACATGAAGATCAATGGAATAGATTAGAAGATACAGTCACAACTACAAACACACTCAGCCACCTCATCTTTGACCAAGGGGCTAAACACGCACACTGGAAGAAAGATAGCCTCTTTAACAAATGGTGCTGGAAAAACTGGCTTTCTATATGCCGTAAACTAAAACTAGATCCATGCCTATCACCATGCACTAAAATATAGTCAAAATGGATCAAAGATCTGAATATTAAAACAGAGACACTAAACTTACGAGAAGGCAGAGTAGGTAAAAATCTTGATGACACAGGAGTAGGCAAAGAGTTCGTGAACAAAAATCAAATTGCACCGGAAACACTTGCCAGAATCAACAACTGGGATCTCATCTTACTAAAAAGTGTTTGCATGTCAAAGGAAATCTCTAACAGAGTGAAAAGAAAACCCACGAACTGGGAAAGTATCTTAGCCAATTGTCCATCAGACAAAGGATATCTATCTAAAACATATAAAGAATTAAATGAAATCAGGCCTCTAAAATTCAAGGACCCAATCCAAAAATGGGCATCTGAGATGAATACACAGTTCTTAGAGAGAGAAATACAAATGGCAAATAAATATATGAAAAAATGTTCAACATCAATGCTCATTTCGGAAATGCAAATTAAAACAACAGAGATTCCATCTGACTCCAGAAAGAATGGCCAAGATTAAAAAGTCAACTAACAACAAATCCTAGAGGGGCTAAGGGGAAAAAGGAACACTTCTCCACTATTGGTGGGAGTGTAGACTGGTGCAACATCTGTAGAAAGCAGTGTGGAGATTCCTCAAGAAGCTAGGATTAGAGATCCCATTCAACCCAACTATCCCACTTCTGGGCATTTTCCCAGAAGAATTGAAAACATCATACCACAGTGATATCTGTGCACCCATGTTTATAGCAACTCAGTTTGTAATAGCCAGATCTTGGAAACAACCCAAGTGCCCATCAATCAAAGAATGGATAAAAAAGATGTGGTATTTTTATACAATGGAGTACTACTCAGCTATCAAGAAAGATTGCATTGAGACTTTCATAAGCAAATGGTCACGACTTGAGACCATACTCATAAGTGAGATAAATCAAACCCACATGTGTAAATACCATATTGTCTCCCTAGTGTATGAAACTGAAAAAGTATATACGATCCAAAATCTACAATAAATGCTATAAGGGTAAAAAAACTGCTCAAAGAGCAAAAGTAATTGGGAAGGGAAAAGGGGGAAAGAGGGAAGAGAAAAGGAAAAAGATATAAATGTGTAAATATGTATATGTAAGATAACTAAAGTGAACATACTGCTGAATGTATTAGTTATTGCAAAAGAACAGTTAATATTCATAGGATTAGATCCATTTTACATGTCTGTATCTGCTAATGTAAACTACCATTTTGAAGGCAATGATATGCAATATTTCAACCATTGTCAAGTTTCTATCATCCTGTTTTGTAAACCTATAATGTTACTGTTGTGCATTTGCTCTAGTCATTTGTTTGCCTCTTTTGCTTTTTGTCTTTCTTATATGTGTCTTTTTTCTCTTAAAAAATACCTGTTGAATTTTAAATGCTGACTATATTCTGTCTAGGTATCTCAGTCCAATCAAGTTAACAGTAAAGATCAACTATCACAGCAACATCAACTTTATTGGTAATTTAATCAACATATCAAATTCATCATTTAAAAAATTTGCTAACAAAAAGGATTCAATCTTAACAGGTGTATAACTTGATCAAAATTGTATTTGTGTTCCACAGAACAGCTTATCCAGTGTGAACATCATTACCTAAATAGTATCAGTATATCTTTCAGAGATAGTGGTCCTGAGCTGCATTCCATAAGTTTCTGTACATTTTCTAACTTCCTCTGTTGTTAGGTTGAGGTCTTGTGAGTAGTACAAGCCAATGATATCACCAGTGAGTGTATGATCTATTTCCTTTCATTTCCCTTGTTACCATGGATTTGGGAGCCATGATTGAGTTGGTATTGCACAGTATATTAGAAACTCCACAACCTAAATTCCTTGAAAGAATTTTAAGTTCTGTTAAGTTCTGTTTATTGAGATTGTCCAGTAAGGCTTACCTTTTGCTGTGGGTTAAAAATCATTGCAATATGGGCCTTCCTTTTGTGAATAGCATGGACTATTTGACTTAAGGAAGAGAGAACTCACAAATTATAGGGAGAATCAAGTGAGTTGATGGAAGTTACAAGATGATATATTTTAAAACACACACTTCTATTGTTTTAAGAGAGAACACTTCCAAAATTTAGCTATTACAAACTGTGCTGCTACAAACATGGGTGCACGTATATTGCTGTGGTATGATGTTCTTAATTCTTCCAGGAAAATACCCAGAAGAGGAATAGCTGGATCGTACAGAACCTCTAACCCTAGTTTTTTGAGGGAACTCTACACTGATTTCTACAGTGGTTACACCAGTCTACACTCCCACTAACAGTCGAGAGGTTTCTTTTTTCCCTACAGCCCTGCCAGTCTTTGTTATTGGTTGAATTTTTTATGATAACCATTCTTTCTGGGGTGAGATAGAATCTCAGTGTTGTTTTAATTTGCATTTCCCAAATGACCAAAGGATGTTGCATATTTTTATATATATTTATTTTTCATTTTTATTTCTTCCTCTGAAAATTGTGTATTCATCTCAGGTGACTTAAATAGTATCAGAAAAATGATTTTGCACTATCTAGTAAACAGTTAGACATATGTATAGTCCTACACTCAGAATTCTTGTTTTCTACATTCTTTTGTTATTTTTTCTTTTTCAGTTTCCTTTTTGGCTAGGAAATTAACTCAAGGCCTTTGTAATGCACTATATGCTCATTACTATTTATTTATTTATTTATTTATTTTGAGACATAGTCTTGCTAAATGCCCCAGGCAGGACTTGAAGTTTTGATCCTTCTGCTTCAGTCTCTCAAATGTGGGGATTACAGGCATGTGCTAATGTGCCTGGCTACTGTACATCCTGCTAATGTGCCACACCCGATATTAGTAGGGAGTTTTGCCAATCTAATGAGTAAAATGTATTAACTCTTGGTCTTAATTTTCTTTTTTTCTGATTGCTAAAAATCATGTACTTTTTGATTACAGGCAATTCATATGTTAGCTTCTACAAGACAGTAGTTCATATTTTTTGCAAATTTCTCTATATAGTATTGACCTGTGAAGAATGCTTGAAATGTATCTTTGAGACTAATTTCTTGATAGGCTGTATAAATGGAGGTATGTTGTTCCAGATGCAACTTACATTTTCTATTTGATTAGTGACTTTTAATGAACATAAATTCCTAATTTCAGTGTAGTCAAATTTATTCATACTTTCTTTTATGTTAACACTATTATCACTTGCTTAAGGAACTGTTTCCTTTCCCAAGATTGGAATACTATCACTGAAGAGTTTCTTTTTGGCATTTTTATTTATTATTTGTTTCTCCTCATCAAATATTTCAGTATATAATTTCTAATGGTGTAGCCATTATATTACAAAGGTATAGCCTAATTTTAAAATAAAGAATTCATAGCTGATGCATTTCATCCACACAATTCATTTATACTATTCTGCTTTTCAGTATAGTCTATACTTTTAAATAATTAAATTTTTATTTTGAGATACTTTTAGATCTACCTGCAGTTGTAAACTATAAATGAAAGAGTGACTGTGTGCCTTTTATCTAGTTTCTTTCAATGATACCATCTTGCAAAATATAGTACAATGCTACAATGAGGATAATGACATTGACACAATCAAGTTATGCAATAATTACTTTATTATAAGCACTCGTGGTGTTGTCTTCTTGTCTTTTTTTTATTTTAAAGATAGGAAAATCCAGTAAAACATAACAGAACAATGTCAATGAAAACAAAGCAGTAGAACTGGTACAGAACTTCAAAGAAAGATACTATGAAAACAATAGCTACTATAGTATATCTTGTTATTTTCAGAATAGTTGAGCATTCCAACAGGTATAGTAAAATCAAACCAAAAAAAAAAACACTATAAAACCAATAAAAGCAGAGTATAAAATAAGGTCAAAAAATTAATCAGAATAAAGCAAAACAATGAGAACAATATTGGGCCTTGAAGACAAGACAGAAGAGAATCCCCCACTTTTGCTACATTGTGTACTGTCATCTTCCAAAGAGATGCTTAGGCTGTCAGCCCCAGGCCTACAAAATCAATAAAACAATACTAGCATTTAGTTGTTTTATGTACCTTAGTTGCTGTCAATTTAGCCAGACCTCCTAACCAGCAGGTTACTTTACTGAGGAGGGGGGGCGGGCTTTGTCCTTGATTGTTAGCCCACATACTGGTAGGCATGGAGGGGGATGGGGAGGGCGCATGTTTCTCTTCCTGGGATCCACGCCAGTTGCGCAGGTCCCTGGAAGGCAGACTAGTTGTCTTCTGGTTGGAGACACTCAGGCCCAGTGGGGCGGTTCCCGAGAGGCCCACCTCTTTCTCTTCCTGGGGTGCACGCCAGTCACTCAGGCCCCGGGAAGGCAGACTAGTTGTCTTCTGGTTGGAGGCACTCAGGCCCATTGGGCTGGCGTTGTCTTCTTATAGCCACTAACACGTTCATCCACTCTCCTCCCAATTATTAACCCCAGCAACCACAAATCTGTTTTCCACTTCTATAGTTTTTCACTTCATGATTGTTATTTAAAAGCAATCTGTCTTGGTTACTTTTCACTTTTGTCTCATTGCTGGGACAAAATACCTGACACCCAAAATGAAGGAAGGAAAAGTTTATTTATCTTACAGTTTGTGGAGGTTTCAGTTCATAATCCGCTGGCTCCAAGGCAGGGTGAAATGGCACCAGGGCAGAACTTCAGGGCAGAACTTCAAGGCAGCAGCAAACAAAAGCAGCCAGAGCAAAAAGGGGACAAGAGCAAGCCTCTTTTTCTCTCTTATTGTACATAGGCCACACCTCCCTCCAGGGTGGGCCCTCCCTCCAGGGTGGGTATGGCATTCACAAATCTCCTTGCCTTCCTTTGCACAGGATGAGGATATTTACAAAGTAAGAGACCTGGGTTACCTCTAAACTTCTCAAGTTGAGACAATGTATCAACCATAACACAATCATAGAGTATTTCAATTTGAGGGGTTGATTTCACACTGGACACAATTCCCCTGACATTTATTCAAGCTACTGGGTGCTCCAATAGTTTGTTCCTTTAAAATTAGAAAGTTGTTTGTTCTAAACTCTACCAAATTATGCTTGGTTCCTCTGCAAATCTCATGATCCTTCATTAGGTATGTGTGGTGACTTGTATGCAATGATTGCTTCTTGCTTATTGATGAAATAATATATAAACAAAGTTTGGCATTCAGTCCAACTACAAGTAAGGCAAACATTCTTTTGCTTTCCTTTGTAATGAGTCATTGTTGTGTATACATTCTGTAGGTTTAAGAGGTTCTTATACTTTAGAGCAAGATTTGGATACTTAGATTTTCCTAAGTGTGATAAAAATGAGAAAAACCTTAGAAGTTAGCACAATTTCAAGCAGAATAATTTTTTTCAGTTTCTTACACTAGGGAGACAATACAGTATTTACACATGTGCATTTGATTTATCTCACTTATGAGTATGGTCACAAGTCATGTCCATTTACTTACAAAAGTCTCAATGCAATCTTTCTTAACAGCTGAGTAGTATTCCATTGTATAAAAAAACCACATCTTTTTTATCCATTCTTTGATTGATGGGCACTTGGGTTGTTGCCAAGATCTGGCTATTGCAAATTGGGTTGCTATAAACAGGGGTGCACAAATATCACCGTGGTATGATGTTTTCAGTTCTTCTGGAAAAATGCCCAGAAGTGGGATAGTTGGGTTGAATGGGATCTCTAATCCTAGCTTCTTGAGGAATCTCCATACTGACTTCCACAGTGGTTGCACCAGTCTACACTTTCACCAACAGTGGAGAAGAGTTCCTTTTTCCCCACAGCCCCTCCAACATTTGTTGTTGGTTGACTTTAATCTTGGCCATTCTTTGTGGAGTGAAATGGAATCTCAATGTTGTTTTAATTTGCATTTCCTGAATGACCATTGATGTTGAACATTATGATTCAAAATGTATAATAAATACTATGTAAGGGTAAAAAACAGCTTGAAGAGCAAAAGTAATTGGGAAGGAAAAAGGGAGAAAGAGGGAAGAGAGAAGGAAAAAGATACAAATCTGTATATATGTATATGTAAGATAACTAAAACGAACATACTGCTGAATGTATTAGTTATTGCAACAGAACAGTTAAAATTCATAAGATTAGATCAACTTTACATGTCTATATCTGCTAATGTAAACTACCATTTTGAAGGCAATGATATGCAATATTGCAACCATTGTCAAGTTTCTATCATCCTGTTTTGTAAACCTATAATGTTACTGTTGTGCATTTGCTCTAGTCATTTGTTTGTCTCTTTGGCTTTTTGTCTTTCTTATATGTGTCCTTTTTTCTCTTAAATAAAAAAACAGAATAACTTGCTGTCTGTGTTTTACTTTTAGCTTTCCTGGAATACCTTTTCTTTTAAAATTTATATTATGGAACACTTTAACTATATATAGTAATAGAATATACAAGAGTCCAACTTTAAATATGATCAACTCATGGGCAATTTTGAAAAACAGTTCCACTTAATCTCATACCCTCACCAGGTTATTTTGAAGATAATCTCAGATATCATTCACAACTGTTCTATTGTGAAAATCTAAAATATAATGACTTTAAAAACTTAACAATGCCATTACTACAAGTGAAAGTAGATAAATAATTCTTTAGTTTATCTAGTGTTAATTTTTCTAATTGTCTCATACAGTCACCTTTCTCATCACTGAGGTAAATACCTGACCCTATTTAAAGGAGGAGGGGTTTATTTGACTCACTGATTTAAATGGTTCAGTCCATGACTGACAGATTCTAAGGCAGAAATTGCAAGGCAGAAGGGCATGGCAGGGGAAAACTTTTAGACTCAGGGCAGCAAGTAAGTAGAAAGAGAGGGAAAAAAAGAAATTGGACAAAAACACAGCCTTCCAGGTCACACCTCCTCCAAACTGGCTTCTCTTTTGCAACAGTTTGATTACGTCAGTTCGAGAAATTTAGAAGCTTAACTGAGCTGTCTCAGAAATTATACTCCCTAGGGTGTACAGGACCCAGCCTAGGGCTGCTTGTCACCTGGATAGTATAAAGGGGGAGTGAGGAAAGATGGACTTTTCTTCTGCTCTTCAGAGGAGCTCCAGTCTTTGCCTTCAGCATGGATGTCATGTCCTGGCTTCTGGTGCAGGCTCTTTGGCTTCTGCCTCAGATCCTTCAGGTTTCTGGAGTAAACTCTTCAGTCTTCCATAGAAGACCCATTGGTCTCTTGATATGAACTTGCATGGCACACTACAGCAAACTCCAGACCTTGGAAAGAAACCTTGCATCTCCAGTGTGCAAACACGCACTCTCCATATACTTCCTCATCTGACTCTGTGGCTGACCATTGTAAGTCAATCTTTTAATTTCTTACACATTTGTATATCCTGTGTTATATCTGTTACTGTAGTAAAATGCTGACTGATGCAACTTCCCTATGTTGAATTCAGCTATGAATTCATGAATGAATTAATGTCCTGATGAGTGCAGGATAGCCCCCATGACCCAACCACCTTCCCAAAGCCCTATCTTTGAATTTATGAGATTATTGGAAAGAATTAAAATTCTAAACCATAACACTTTATAAAATTATTGTTTTGTTAATTTTTACAGGCCTGGGGATGGAATTGAGGGCCTCATGCAATTCTACTCCCTGGGATATAGAGGACTCCATCTGGGGTGGCTTGTCCTTTTTTAAAGATTCATACTAAAACAAAATAACAGTTTAGAAAACAGCTGGGCTGGTGTTTAGTTCAGTAATAATTCACTTGTTTAGCATGCATGAGGTCCTGCATTTGATATATATCTTGTGTCTTTAAAAACATAGTTTTCTCATTAGTTGTTTGTTGAAGAAATTGAGTTGTTTATCTTATAGAACTTCCCGGGTTCTGGGTTTTGGTTGTTGCATATCTCAGGTGTAGTTTACTGTGAGATTTATGACTGGGGCTCCAGAGAATAACAATAGTATTAATTATCAACATACTAAGCCACATTGTGAAAAGCCTTATTTGTAAAAAAATTAATTATTCAAATCCCTAACTTTTATGTAGTAAGTAGAAAACTAAAATTTTTATGTGATTTTTCAGTTGTGTAATTTTAAGTAGTGTATTAAATATTAGTGGTAAAAGTTTGTGTACATCATGTGAAATAATTCAAATAAATTTTAAAGAATTACATAATTTAAAATCATGAGGACTATTTTACTAATTGTTTATAGTAATGTCCTGTGGTGATACCAGTTTTAACGTTCAGCTGATAGAAATATTTGTTCTTATTTTTTAGAATTAATTTTGAGTTATTTTTAAATTGCACAAGATTTTATGAATGCATTGCTATAATATAGTATAGTATAATATAATGTAATGAAACTACAATTGCATTTTCTTTCCACAGTATTTCATAGTTAAGGAATCTGAGGAGGGTAATTTTTGTATATTTTTATATGACTGGCCATATGTCATTCAATATAACCCTTATATCACACAGGCACATATAGTCACCTACAAAAACTACATTTTTGTCTCATCCTTACATATATAGTTTTCCCCATTTCAGCATCCTCCACCACAGTGATACACTTGTTACAACTAATGTACTTACACTCACATAGTGTTGTCGCCCAAAATCCATAGTTTACATCAGGGTTCACTCTTGGTGTGCACTCTGTGGGTTTGGACAAAACCGTAAGGACATGTACCCATCATTATAGTATCAAGTAGTATAGTATCTATTTCACTGTTTTGTGAATTTAATTTCTCTATGATCCACATTTTCAAAATCTTCCTGGTTCATATACCCTCTATTTAATAGTTTCTAGTCTGCATTTTAAGTTATTCTATTATTATTTACAGTTAGCCTTTTCTCCTTGAATCTTTTTTTCTCAAAGTAAATGTGCATAAAGATCTGTTGTATAGAAAATACTTTCATTAAAAACAAGTAGGCCATTAAGAAAGAACATACTTTATATTGGAGAGTTTAAAAAGGTCACATAGTGTATCTTCTTGTCCTAAGAATTCTCTTAGCAATCCCTTCACCAGGAATATCTCAAGGAACACCTGCCTCTATTTTTTAAATAATTTTTTATTTTAAAGAGAATAAAGCCAAGCAAAATAAAACAAAATAAAGCCAATCAAAACAAAACAGTGTCAGTGATACAGAATTTCAAAACAAGATAATAGGAAATCAACAATGGCTACCATAATGCCTCTCGTTGGCTTCAAAGTAGCTGTCTATACCATCAGACATAGTAAAATCAAACAAAACAGAACAGAATAGAACCAATACAAACAAAACAACAAATGCAATATAGGATTTAAAAATAAGATAATAGTAAATCCAAAATGGCTACCATAATATATCTTGTTATCTTTGAAATAACTGCCCATGCCATCAGATCCTCCTCTTTCTTTTGAGCTTAACCCACTTTCATCATCTTTAACTCTGGAGAGGGGGAACATTTCTACAATTATTACATGAAAATAAATTAATCCATAGCTCCACATATGAAAAACAAATGATTTTTCATATAATGTAATAAGTTGTTTTAATATGGCAAAGGTGCTGCCCATGTATCAAGGTTTTTTCAATTCTGATAATAACCCTGCAAGAAATTGTTATGACTTCTAAACTATGGACAAAAAAGTAAATGTCAGTATGTTAGATAACTTACACAGTGTTATAAAATTAAAAATGTTAAGTCTTGAATTTGTAATTAGTTCTTTTATTTGTACCAAATTGTGCCATATCAAATATCATATTAATTTTTTATCTTTTTTCCTTTGATTACTCTTCAAGACCATGAAGAGAGGTAGCATAAACAAAAACAATGTTACAGATTTTAAACTATTCCATAATAGCATCTTAGGTGCAATGCATAGACTGAGGAGTGCCTGAAACAATTTCAAAGGGAAAATGATTCTGAGTCAGCTGACATACTTTTATGAGTCAGGTCTGGGTCACACTCAGTAGTCATGAAATCCTATATCCTTTCTCTGGAAGGGTTTCCATTAGGAGAGAGAAGAGTTCAGTGGAAAACATGGCACCCCCAGTTGCTGCTACATTATCTGCACTGTGTTGTCCATCCCAGGATTTCTTTCAGAGGCTTATGCTTTCTTTAGCCAGGAGGGGGCATGGAGTGTTTTGTTGCTCCCAACAAATACAGAAATGCACAGGGAATTAAATGATTTTGGTTTATCTTCCTAGAGACTTCCCATAACCATATTCACTGCATTGTCTCCAATGGTGGTACAGGGAAATCTGTGTTTAGTTACTGGGATTCCTGTAGGAAGGGAGACAAGCTGCATATTTGTACCCCTGCACATTTCTGGGGTACATATTTTTTCTGTTGTTACTAACCCAGAGTAAGGAAAACTATTTGGTTCTGTGTAGATACCTGCATTATGTTTTATTCTAATGCTTTTCTGACCTCCACTTCTTTTCATGCCCACAAAACTCCTACCTCTTGAAGAATGAGGAGGGAAGTGAAATACTTCTACTGTCATTTATTTTTCAGAAATTTAAATTTTTGTTGACAATTTTGACTTTGGATATCAAAATTTTGACTTTATCTACTTTTGTGTTTTAGAATTTTTTTCTCTGACATAACTTTCAAAAGCAATATTAAATAAGTAGTGTTAGTTTTTTTGTTTTTTGTATTTCTGCTGTAACAAGCATACATTGATAACCTTTATTAGGGAGTGAGTGGATGACTGGTAGCAGTGACCAAGGGTGGGAAAAATTGAAAGAGAGAAGTATCAACCTTGCCTAAAATATCAAAATATTATTAGGCTATACTCGGTTACTCCCGTATTATAAGGTATGGGACATGATCTGAAGAAGAAATTAAATGAGCTTGAAGAGTTTAAAGGAGAGGAGGGGAACAGGAAAGAAAGAATTACAGTATATAATGTACAGGTGCAAATTCCCTATGGTGATGAATGTGATCATTTTGTACAGCTAATAGGTACTAGTAAAAGTAAATTTAAAAAATGGTCCTGAAACATGAGACTCTCATTCTTGTCATGCTCCTAGTAAACCTTAGATGAGTGATAGAAAAATATCAATGGGGAATTTATAAAAGATTTATTGCCTCCTCAGAGCACTGTGTAGTTGGGTAGACTATCCTACAGAACCCATAATTCGTAATATTTGAGAAATGAAAAAAATAATAAGAGATGAGAAAAAAATTCAAAGGCATATGAGAACTTTAGGGCATACAGCATTTTAATTCCAGAAACAAGATACAAAGAGAAATATTTAGATGAGAAAAAGAACATGATGAACTAGACCAGAATATAGTGTTTGGTGATCTAGCATATCCAGTCTTCTGCTGTTGTACATGGACAATGTGTCTGTAAGAGAACAGATGTGAGATTGCTTAGACCTTCTGTGCCATCGATGCGCCTTTTTCTAGTTCTTCTGCAACTTTTCAACTACAACCTTCCCGCTTTCCTTTGTCCTGAAGCATGGCTTCAGCTCTGGCAAATGTGAATTCTTACCTTCCCTTCCAAGGGGTGACTCACAAGGGCCCTGGGTGTCGGGAGGCACTATCTGAGCGCAGACCTTTGATGATAAGGATGGTGCCTACTATGATGCCCACGAGGCCCACAGACAACCCAAGGGCACAGACCACAGTCTCTGTCACTTCTGACTTTGGAACTGGAATCTCAGGTTCTGTGAAAGTAAAATTGAGATCAGAACATGGGCTGCATTCATGTGCATAATGTGGGGTTGGGCATGGGAAGTTGGTTCTGCAGATTCAATGCCCTGGGTTGAGGGAGAAGAGTGAGGCTTTCCATTAGAATGCTTAAAGTGTAGAAAAGAAGTTTTGAGTGTTAGGGGGTAATGGAGAGAATGTTCTATGTTGGCAGGAAATGAAAAGACATCAAAAGAGCTGAAAATCATACATACCCCAGTGTTTCAGAAGAGGCTTGTCCAGGCCCCAGTGCTCCACTCTGCAGTCATAAAAGTCATCCTGAGAAGGAAGGAAGGTGAGGTACGCGATCTTGAGGAAGGAGTGATCACTCTTGGACAGGAAAGTGGTCTCCGAAACGCCTTCTGTAACCAGGTGCCCATTGCTCAGCCATGTGATGTTGATCACAGGAGGGAAGATGTTGTCCACAGCACAGATGAGGGTGTTGGGCTGACCCAGCACCACCGGAGACTTGGGAAACACAGTCACCTCAGGAATCTCTGTAGAGAAGAAATAGTGTTGATGTGAATTGCAGTAAACTCTGCCCTGAGGTTCCCTATTTCTTCGTGAAGGAGCCCTCCCACCCACATCAATCCTCATAATAGTCTGAGATCTTATTTAGCTTCTTCTTGGGAACCCCTGTGTGTTGTTTCTGACTTTTCCCTGTGCTCTTCTTTCTGTGGGCATGCTTAATAATGTAGGAGGTCAGTGGGGCTTCCCGTAGAAGGATTTAATGAACACATAATGCAAGAACCTTGTATTACATGGAAATATGTAATTTGTGGGATGGGAGAGCATCAGCAATTAACCTGGGAAGATCTGGGGACTCCCTGGGAAGAAGAATGTGAAAACCAGTATGAAGGGGAAGGTTAAATAAGGTGAGACAGAATGGTGAAAATGTACCATTGGTAGCAGCAGTATGGTTGGTCTGTTTAGTGATGATGTTCAAGTTGTTTTTCGATATGGCCATGTTATTCAGTGCACCTTGTGGGTCAAAAGTTTCAATTTCATAAATCCCAGGCATCCAATAGACAGTTTCCCTCTTCTCCAGGTCCACGTAATACAGCTCATCTCCATCAAATTCATGGGTGTAGTAGCCAGAAGGACCATAAAACTGGTAGATATTTATGCCATAGGAGGCAACATGGTCAGCTGATGAGTATAAGTGAACAACAGAAAGGTGGATAACAGGAAGAAAAAGAACATTGTTAAACAAAGTGATAGAAAAAAGTGATTGTCAAACATCATCTTTGCCAAAATTGTACAAAATTCTCAGTGCTTGCTGCTTTTCTTAGTGTGGTTGTCATCTGGTTAGAATTCAGTATGCCTTTCCAGGTACAATTTATATTTCATGATGTCAGAATGTCACATGTGTAATTTCTGTTTTTTTTTTTATTGTTTTTCATTCAGTGCCTGGCATGTTGTAAATGTACAACAAATGCTGCAATTGAATGAAAGAAGGAATGAATAAATTATTGCTGCATTAAGTTTTCCTTGTGGAATTCATTTTGCTTCCTTTTTCATCTTAAGTTTTATCTCTCATTTAATTCTTTCATAAATTAGCAAATTATAATCTGTCCTTTCCTCTCAGGATTAGCTCAGAACAGGATGTTTTCTAAACAGGAGTTCTCTTCTTCTTCCCTCCCCTTTCTTCCTCCTTATTAATGAAAAGCACACAGAATCTTATTATTTTAAAAGTGTCTCTTCTAACAGTTATGGGGTGCATAAGAAAGAGTATAACAAACACGAAAACATTGTAAAATGCAATGTAGAGATCCTTAGAAGATAGCAACCAATTTCTTCAGAAATAAAAAAAAAATGGAAGCTTTATTGTTTTTAGATTCTTGTCATCTCTCTCTCCTTTTATTTTGGGGTGAGATTATCAGATCTTTCCTTTCTATGATACAACACTTGTATACACTTGAGGACTTGGGTAAATTAATGCCCTTTTTCTGGAAGTGTAGTGTGCTTATCTGAGGATGGCAGAGCAGAATGACAGCCAATGCAGTCTGACTTCATCTGGATGAAACTAACTGGACACTTGTTATTTCCTCTTTCTCTGCACATTTCATTTTTCCCTTCTTTATTTATTGAACCTCAGCAATAACCAGACATAATAGAGGGCAGAGTAAAATGCCAATCAGGTCTGGCCTCTGCCACCAGGGCACTCAGTGAAAAGTGAAGAGGGCTCCAGAGGCTTTGGACTCCTTGCAGCCAGATGCAAGGTCCTGGTGGTGCCACACTCCGGGGTGTGCTCCACCTAGCTGCCTGGGTTCTGGAGACTCTGATCCCCACCCAGTATGGCAGAGGGCCCAGTGACACACTCTGGGAATGCGCCCTCACTAGCTGCAAAGAGGAATGAGCTCTGCGCAGCCAGCATACCAGTGTAATCCATCAGGGGAACACCTGGTCACCCTCGCAGGACACAGAGGTACTGAGCCCAGCCCAGCCCACCGCCCCAGAGAGTGGCCAGCATAGCTGCAGGGCCTTGGAGAAATTGAGCTCTGCCCATTAGAGCACAAGGTGCAAGCTCCATTGTTCAGGGGTGCGGCCACGCGGCAGGTCCTAGCAGTTGTGAACCCTGCCCAACCAGGAGCAAGGCTCCGGCACTGGGACACACCCAGGCTTGCCCCACACTGCAGAGGCTCTGAACTCCTCACAGCCAGACTCAAGGTCCTGGTGGTGCCACATTCTGGGGTGTGCTCCACCTAGCCACTTGGGTCCTGAAGATTCCAAACTCCACCCAGCCAGGCTGAAGGTCCAGTGATACACCCCAGGGGTGCATCTCTGCTAGCCACCTGGGTCACAGTGGTTCTGAACACTACACAGCCAGGTTCTAGGCCCCAGCAATAAGCTCTGGGGTGTGATCCTGCTAGCTAGAGGGGGGATACAAACTTTTTCCAGCCCAGTTTCCCAGAGTAACCCAATAAAGTACATCAGGGGAACATGCGGCCAGCCTCACAGACCACAGAACACAAGGGTCCAGTGCCATAATCTGGGTGTGTGCCTCAGCTAGGCATGAGGATATTGGAGGACTGTAGATCTACCCAGCACAGTGTTCCAGTGAAATCCATCAGGAGGCTGCCTGCCCAGCCACACAGGTCCCAGAAGAAAATGACAAAATGAAAAACCAAGAGGAAGTCTCAATCCCCCAGCCACTGAGAACAAAACCAAGAGACATTGAAATGGAAGGCACTGGGAATCACACAACTGAACTTTCTGAAATGATAGCAAATAAAGTAAAGAAACAACTCAATGAAGCTATAGAGAAACTCAAATCAGAAATAATTTCTCAGTTAAAAAATGAAATGACAATCATTATGAAAGAAATGTTGTGTGTAGCTAAACAAAAGCAAGATAAAAAATAGAAGAACGTAAGAAAATGATGGAAACTTTGAATGAACAATATAAGACACAAACAGAATGCATGAAACAGATGCAAAGGGAAATGCAGGAAATGAAAAATTCCATGGAAAGTTGGCAAAACTGCTTGAATGAAGCTGAAGATAGAATCTCAGACCTTGAAGACAGCGTGGAAGCTTATGATCACAAAAGAAAAGATCTCTTAAAAATAACAGGGAACCAGGAAACAACAATTCAACAACCGTGAGGTGATGCCAAGAGAAATAGCATAAGATTAATAGACATGAACATAAAAGCAGGGGTCAATACTAATGACCTGCAAAGACTATCTGCAGAAATAATAGCAAAAAATTTTCCAAACATGGAAAGAGAATCTGATGTACAGGTAAATGAGGCATACAGAACCGCAATTAACCATAACCAAAATAAATCTTCACCCAGACATATAAAATTAGGGTATCAGAGATACAGCACAAGAGCAAAATACTAAAAAGTGTCAGAGAAAAGAAACAGATCACCTATGAAGGAAAGCCTATCAGAATCACGGCAGACTTCTCAATGCAAGCCTTCAAGTCTAGAAGAGCTTGGTGTGAAGTATTTCAAATCCTGAAAAAAAAAAAAAAAAAAAAAAAAAAAAAAAAAAAAAAAAAAAAAAAAAAAAAAAAAAAAAAAAAAAAAAAAAAAAAAAAAAAAAAAAAAAAAAAAAAAAAAAAAAAAAAAAAAAAAAAAAAAAAAAAAAAAAAAAAAAAAAAAAAAAAAAAAAAAAAAAAAAAAAAAACAAAAAAAAAAAAAAAAAAAAAAAAAAAAAAAAAAAAAAAAA
>RJWM01009489.1:0-67621 GCA_004363535.1 Dasyprocta punctata | reverse complement strand
CCTTAGTCAGCCAGCATGGACCGAAACCTCTGAAACCATGAACCAAAGTAATTTCTTCTCCTTTAGGGTATGTATGTTAGGTATTTTATTCTAGCAACAGAAAGCTGACTAATACCCCCACAAAACTTTTATTCACATAGCATTTGATATGTTTTTGTATTATTCATTTTTAAAACTACACATAAAGTTAAAAAAAAAACACATTCCAACATTGAAATGGGGCATACAGTACAGTGAAAAATTTGCCTATTCTCTTTACCTCTGTCCCACAGTCTGCCCTCCCCCACTGTCTACTGGGATATACCAGGTTGTCAACTATATATGCAAGGTATTTTACACATCAATCTGTGTATTTATGATGATTTATGTATTTACACTTATATTTTTAAAGAAACACACACACATATACGCACACATACACCCCACTTTGGTTTCCCAATATAGTGAAGTATGCTTTGCATTTTCTCTAAAGTCATGGTGCAATTTCAAGCCTTAATAATTTTGGAAGTGTGAATACTACAAATGCTTACAAAATTTTGAAATATTAATCATTTAAATTTTATTTATATTTGCTTAGTTTTTTTATATTTTTAATAATGCATTCATCCCTTTTATCAGGAAGGAAAACAATCTTTCCAGAGACTGCATTGGATTACCAATGTTAAAATGATGATAACTCTATCTTCCAGGGAAATAGCAAAAGAACAAGGGTGCCAGGAATGGCTGTTATTATAACTGCTCAACATCCACAGCTGACACATTAACTGAGTACATTTCAGATCTTTCTCAGTGGCATTCACTGAAAAATGCAAGCCTAATTTTTTACTATTGTACTGTCTAGCCCCAGCTTCCTGATAGCTCTTCTTTAGATTCCAGCTCCCCACTTTCTCTTATCACATTGTAGATTACTACTTAATGAGTCTCTAATTGTTTTGCTTATTTTAGTCTGTTCTCTCCTTTTGGTTTATCAAATGCCTTAAGGCAGGGACTTCCTACTTTGTTTCTCACACCAAGTAGCAGAGTCATTATCCTACAGTATGTGTGTTTATAAAAAGGAAAAAATGGAGACAAAGCTTTTGTAAACAAAGAGGATAGAGAGATCGAAGGGTGGCAGGGAAATGGGGAAAAAAAAGAATAAAAGTATATCATGTACTGATACTAATTCCCTATGATGAATGTGATCATTTTGTATACCTAAAATGTATCAGTAAATAATTAATTTTTTAAAAACATAGAAAGCTATTATTTAGTGCTGCTTAACACTAAAATTTTTGAAATACTGGCAAGTGTTTCATACCAACAACTAGGTCAGAAATTATTTAGCCTTCCATTATCAAGTGAAATGTGTAATGTAATGTGTATAATATGATTCTATTTCAATAGCCGGGTGTGGTGGTGCACGCCTTTAATCCCAGCACTCGGGAGGCTGAGGTAGGAGGAGTGTTGTGAGTTTGAGGCCTGCTTGGGCTACAATGTGAGCACAAGGCTGGCCTGAGCTACATAGTGCGACCCTGCATCAAAAAACTAGAGTCTGGAGTTTGGCTCAATGGCTTAAGTGCCTATCTGGCAGGCACAAGGTTGTGAGTTCAATCCCCGATGCAGCAACAACAACAAAAAAGATTCTATTTCAGTGAAACAAACATACTATGTGTACTAGTAAATTTTCTGTCATAAAGACAAAATACCTAAGATAAACAGCTGAAAAGAAAGATATGTATGTCTTGGCTCACAGTTTCAGAGGCTTCAGTCCATAGTCTATTGGCCTTGGCACTTTGGACCTGTAGTGGCACAGCTACCATCATGGAAGCAGGTGAAAGAGCAGGTCTGATCACGTCCAAGTGGCCAGGATGGGGGGCACCCTCTCAGTGACCTAACTTCTTTACATTGGGAAGGACAGCCTTACTTCTTAAGGGTTTCACCATCTCCCAATGGAGCTATAGTCCAGCAATAAAGCATTTAGCATGTGAGCTCTAGGGATCCATTTATTTTTCTTTCAATTTTTATTTTTTATTAGTACATGTTTGTAGTACACAATGATTATGTTATTTCTCATGGGGAGTTGGTGTAAGTACACAGATAACACCATGTAGATGTGTTTGACAGCAAAAAGAAACATGTATCCATCTATCTATATCATCTACCCATCTTTCTTTTGTTGTTGAAGAGCTAAGCTAGGAGGAGGAAGAAGAGGGATAGAAGAAGAGGGAGTATCCTTTGACACCATTATTTCACTTGGCAATACAAGTACAAAATATTTCAGTAAGTTTTTTTTTAATGAAATAAGAATTTGAAAGGAAAAAGAAAAACCTAATGTTTTAAGACAAAGTGACATGTATCCTAATAAAATGGCAAAGTTCCATATATGGAATTTCAGATGAAAGATTAATGACCAGAGTAAGAAATAAGCAGATCAAACTAGCAACTTACATTTACTTCAGCTCTTCAGAAGTAGTTCCCTTTACTAAGAAAAAACATAGGACAGCTAAATTATGTCTAAAAGTCAATATGTAAAACACAACCCTCCTGTACTCTCTAGTTTATCAAGTAAGTCAAAAACTTACGTGAAAACTATTGCTGACATTTTGAATATTAAGTCACAGATGCAGGATAAAAATTATATTTAATATCAGTCAACTGAAACACTCATTGAACCATACAATGTAAGAGTACCCTTGTTGACATGAAAGCTATCGGGCCCCGCACCAGAATTAAACCAGGGAAAGGTCAGAAGATGTTCTATAGTCTCATCTTTTCTATTTCTGTATTTATTAGATTTTCATGAGAATCTGTGTTCAGACAGAAAGAATGTATTTGCTGCAGGCCAGTAAAGGTGTTCTCTATTGCCCAAAATTCCTAAATCTGCTTCCTTCATGTCCCTACCAAGAGTCCACTTTACAATCAGAAACCACAATCTAAAAGCCAACTCTTATTCAGAATGCTAATCTTCACCCTCCTTTTTCTTCTCTGCTTTCTCTTTTTGGTTTCTTTCCCAATTGATTGAAATGCAAGCATCCAAGTTAATGAACAAGACAGTAAATCATGCAAATGTGAGGGAGGATTGCAAGGACACTAATCATCAGATTGAGAATAACTAAAAACTTATTGAATACTTATTAAAATATGAGTACTTTATGTAAACTAACACATTGAGTCCTCACCACAACTTTGCCAGTATGGGCAGATCTACATTCATCAGAACCCTCACCAACACACTAGGCTATAAAGTCTACACAGTCCTGGCAAAGGCAGCCAACTTCCTAGGTTCTCTCCTCAGAGGGATCATCACACTGGTGTCATCTTCCTGCTGTACTTCTACTCATTTTAGAGGTCATGCTCTAATTGGACAGAGGTCTCAGTCCAGTCAGGGAAGTATATAAGGCATCCTCTACCAAGCAAAGTGCTGAAAGGGCTCTATGCCTCTAATCTTAGCAATTTTAGACAATTCAGACCCAATTTACTCTTTTAATGCCTTGTCGTCACCATAATTATGAAAAACCTTGAATTCATTTTTCAAAAATTTATATAAATGCTTTTTAATACACTATCCAAGTGATAAAAAAAGAAAAGAAAAAAAAATTTTAACTTGGCTTTTTCTGGTGACTTCAAACAGCAAGTCTATTGGCCAGTTAGAATTTAGTCCTATCTGATGCTGAGCCAGGGACTTGCTTTTAGTTGATCTGTTTCTTATAGAAAAAAAAACTCTTGTCTTTAAGAGTTGCAAGATTTTAGTTTCAAATAGATCTCTCGAGTTTTAATGCAATCTGTTGCTGCAAATCTCTTTCTCGAGACTTTCACTTAGCACACAATATATTCTAAGAGACATTAGTGCTCAAGTTTTACACTCTTAAGGTCAGTATCCCCAGCAGGTCTCCTTCAAAGGGAAAACAATGACCAGCAGTGGGTTTTGCTGCCTATACTTAGGGGAAGAGCACATAGAGGCCAACTGCAGTAGAGAGAGACAAAGGCCTCCATCTCAGGGTGTGGATTTCCTGCTTTCTCCCAGGGTGTGCCGCACCTCATTGGTGATATCCAGTCTGGCATGAAGACGCACAAGTACAAGACCAGAGTTCTCCTGCAAGCTTTGCCCTGAAGCTCAGCTCCACATCCCAGCTACCTCTCCCAGAACCAGATGCGTTCAGCCTGCTTTCACCTCCTGTCGTATCACAGACAACGGAGCATTCAGCAGAATTCCTCCAACCCTCTAGGGCCTCCCTTCCCAACACACCTTGGGACACTGTCGGCAAACATGTCAGAGCCCTCAGTGATGCGAACAGCCCGCTGTGGCACGCGTGCCAGGTTCGCCATCACTGCCCTAGGACACTGAGTTTGGAACGCTCCCAACTTGAGAAATGAAAACAAAATTGTAATTTTAATTTTGGTGCTATGAATCTGTCAGAAAATAGGGGGCCTGGAATAGCCACATGCTAAAAAATACTGGTCAAAACCACGAGGAGAGTTTTTTTAAAAAAATAAGCGGTTACGCAAAATCCTGGCTCCTCTTCCTTCCCAGCTGCTGCCTCACAGACCCCTTCACTATTCTAAGGGCCGGAAAGGCTTGCATACACAGGGTCATTTGTGGTCAACATAAAGTAGACTGCAGGCTTGGCGCCATTTGCTTTGCTTTGTTAAAAATAACATTAATACGAATTCATTGTAGAAAATGTAGAAAATAGAAAAAAGCATAATGTGAGAAGCCCACCACTCCACTCATTTTCTTTAAAAAAAAAAAAAAATCGTTATTTAAAAGCACAGCAATCAAAGGAACAAATATTTGACCCAAAGTTTTGATTTTATTTTATGTCGTTTGGCCTCCAATGTTTATTTAGCCAAGAAACAGGTAGCAGAATGACTAAGATAAGGAATTACCTTAGATTCGTGGCACTTTAAAGGCACAATAAAAAGCAATCGCATTTTCGAACCTGAAACGCTATGCAGGAATCTCCTTATTCCCTCTGAGACCATGTGTACCACAGTCACTTACCGCTTCCAGGAATGCTTTTACAGAGAGTTGGCTCAGCTTTATGAAGTTCAGATTGCTAAATTCTACCTCCCTCTTGTCTCTCTACTCTTTAGTTCTAATCAGTTCTCTGGTAAAACACAGTATGTTTAATTCCCTCTTGTGCTATCTTAGGAATCAACCACTGAGTCTCCCAAATATTCTGACTGTAAGAACAACCTAGTCTAGTTATTTTATTCTGGATGAGCACTGCTTTGTTCCAGTCATGGTGTTCACATCTGAACTCTCATTCTAAAGAGTAAAATGGGGATATTGTCCTCTTCTGTGTTACTGGCACTGAAGATTTATCAATATCAAGCTAATGGTCAAAATCAGTTTTTAAAAAAGACAGTTATTAATTATAGTGACAATCAATTCAACATCACTGTCCATACCCTGGGATTTCCACAGTGACACAGGACAGAATCATCCTACTCCACTAGCCCTGAAAGGACATCTTAGACCATGTCAGTACCTCCTGATACGTTGTGATGGCAGATTTTATGTCACCTCAGCTGAGCTATGGTGCCAAGTTGTTGAGCTGAATGCAAGTCTAAATGTTGCTGTGAAGTATTTTAAAGATGTGATCAACATTTACACTAGTAGGCTTTCCATAAGATTTTACTCACCATAATATGAGTGAGCTGTATCCAATCTCTTACAAGATTTAAGAAAAAAGACTGCAGTTCCTCAAGGGTGAAGGAATTTTGCTTCTAGATTGCTTTTGACCTAAGGTTGCAACATTAACTCTTACTAGAATTTTCAACTTGCCAGTGTGCTACCCTGCAAATATCAAGCTACACTATCAAGAGAAGCAATTGCTTAAAATCAGCTTCAGTTTGTCTGTCTGTCTGTCTGTCTCATACACTCACAGCATTCTTCTCCTCTTTCTTTTCTTTCTTTCTCTACTGTTTCTTACTTCCTTTTCTAGTGCTTAGCATACATAGTCAACCATGGCTGCTCAACTAAATCTATGTCACCTTTTGTTCTCAGGACAAATACCTTTATTTGTATATGTGAATCATGGTTTTCTGGCCATATTTCCAAGAAAAGATTTTTTTTTTTTTTTTTTGCTACTTCTACTTAGTGAAATGCCTTAGTTCTTGCTGTTACCAATGAATCACAGTTCTTCTCTGGAAACACCAGCTAGGACCCTCTCTATAGGAAGTCAAGTGGTATAAACTTATGTGACTCTGGTCACTGATACCTGCACCAACACCTGTAAAACACACACACCTCTGTTATCTGCATGGTTCTGTTCTAGATACTGCTGGTGTGGTTTCTTGTCATTTTATCTACATTCTTTTCTTTAGATTTCACTCAAATTTGTATTTGTCCTTTATATGAAAAGATCCTTTAAGGACACTAAATAGATTTGAAATCCTTCTAGAGCTATTCGGATCATGGGGAGCTCCATGATAAATATCTTCTACTATAACTTATTCAAATAGCTTGAGGTTTACTGGTATGAGTGAAGGGAAGAACTAATCACAGAATTGGCTAGAATTTCCATGCCGTTGAGCCCTACTTGGAGTTTGCTTTAAAATAAGTTAAAATAAGTGGAAGATTTCAATTATTGTGGTTTATCCAATTTCTATCGAGACTGATTTCCTGAGGGTCCACTGTTAAGCTGTAAGGTTCTCCCAGTTCACACATGCAGAGAACATTGAATGAAATTGTGTAATTCTTGACTCACCTGGAAATTTTTTTAAAATGCAGATTTTGAACAGAAGATCTGGACTGAGCCTGAAACACTACAGCCCTAACAACCTCACAAGTGATGCTAATCAGAGGCCACACTGTGATTGATGTGGGGCCGGTAAAGGGGACATAAGCACTGGGGTCAGAGGGAAGCCCAAGTCATGACTCTTGCACTTACTGACGCTGGACAATGTCTAGAGTAACTACATATTGGCAAGATCAAATAAGTAAATATGTAACTACAGGGTAGGTCTGGAACTTAATAGATGTCCAGTAATCTTACTTTCTTTCCTACCATCTAAATGACTATCACAGTCTACATGCATTATACCTCTCACTGTAACTAGTTCTTTAAAATTTATCAGTTTATAATAATGGTAATTCCCCAAAACACCAAAATTGTTTTATTTTTCATTTATATTTAAATTTTTAGGCTTTTATAATATTTATAATACAAGAAGTTTTTTTGTATTACATTTACTTTCATGTCCATGATCATGTCCATCATTGTGTGGGCTTTGAGGTCAAATAGACCTAAGTGTGCAATCTTACCTCATCACTTTTTGCCTGAGCTCTTGCAAAAGTTACTTCGTCTGTGCAAACTCTATACCCTACACTTTAAAAGTAAGTATAACAGTTATCAGCCCATAGAGATATTAGGATAGCTAAGTGAAATAATATAAGAAAGCTATTGTCAGTAAGGTCCTGGCTCATGTCAGCAATTTATGTCAGATATTTCTTGTGCTTCATACCTGAAAGATGAAAAGGGAGGCAAAACTGCAAACAAGACTTAATGTACAACCTTGACTGTTCTTCTTCATCAGAGTCAAGGTTGTAATTAGAAAAGAATAGAACTCAAGTCCAGGATGGGGACATTTGAGTGGAAAATCTGAGAATCATAAATCCCCAGAGTCCAAAGAACCCAGTGGCTGGCAAAAGTCCTTTCTCACTCACAAGAGGAAAACAGTTTCTGCTCAGTGCAAAGGTCGTGCTAACTGCAAGTGTCTTTCTAAAACAATGCTCATTTTTCTCAAGATTCACCTCTTCTTTACTTATTACCTACAGGACGAGTAAGAGGCAAGATGAAAGCATAGCCTGAATGAGGAGTTACAGGTCTTTTAGAGAAAATAACTTACACATCAATTAATTGCTAAATCTTGCAAAATGTACAGACAAGACCCATATATGTAACAGTGTTTCTTAAGGGTGTAGGGCTAGAATGGACGGGTTACAAAGGGAAGTAGACTATAAGGTTAGTCAGAAACGTTTATTGACACAGGAGCACTCTCCCATGACGAAAGGTTCAATGTTGTATCAATCTACCATTGCTGCAAACAACCACAGAGTCTCAGTGACATTCCACAATAAACATTTACTTCTCACTCTGCTGAGGTTTGGCTGATATAACCTGGGTGTGGCTGAGCTTGCTCAAAGTTGTGGGCAAATTTGCAATTCATGTCTTTCATATTCTCCAGGCCAGTGGTTATTCAAGGCATGGTCTTCTCATAACCAAGGATAGGAGAGTTCAAGAGGCCAGCTCATGTGTACATCAGAATTTCAATTATCTGATCCTATTATGTTCAGTAACATGCCAATAGCAAAAATAAGTCAGACAGTCAAGTCCAGTAGTCTAAAAAACCAAAACCAATAATTCTTTTTTACTATTTGCATATGATGTGCTTATCTACATAGAAAACAAATATATTAGACAGGAAAGAGACTAATAAAATGTTGAAATATAAAATCAGGATTCATAATCAATTGCATTATTGTTCATTAGAAAATAATTTTTAAATATAATATGAAATAATAAAAATTCAGAAATAATAATAACCTGTAAGAAGATACCACATATTTGAAAGAAGAATGAAAAGATGTAAATATACGAATGCCACAAAAGACCAATGGGATACAGATGGACAAAATTCAGAAACATTTTAGAAGATGTATGTATTTAAAAACATATATTCAAGTTGTGAAAATTAAAAATCATAGATATCATTTTCATTTCTTTACAACAAAAATCTCAAGTTCAATTTAACAATTTAAGCACAGGTTTTTTTTTTTTTTTTTGATGCTTTGACAAATTATTTTAAAACTTATACAGAGGAGCAAAGACACTGAAGACACTAAACAAAAGAATGAAGAGGGAGGAGAGATGAGACATTTTACTGGATAGCAAGATCTAGACTAAAGCTAAGTAAAGGAACACACTGCTGTATTAGATGGTGCCAGATTAATTAACCCAGAGTAGAATAAAAAGCTCAAATTGAGTACCATGCCAGAGACTGGAAGAATTGGTCATCCATACACATTTTTAAAATATGAAAGTGAATCCTTACTGTATGCCACAACTATACCCTCACCGAAGAATAATTCCAATGAGTTAAAGACTATATGTATATGTAAGATAACTAAAATGAACATACTGCTGAATGTATCAGTTATTGAGAAAGAACGGTTAATACTCATATGATTAGATCAAGTTTACATGTCTATATCTGTTAATGTAAACAACCATTTTGAAGATAACGATACACAATATTGCAACCATTGTCAAGTTTCTACCATCCTGTTTTGTAAAACTATAATAATACTGTTGTGCATTTACTGTAGTCGTTTGTTTGTCTCTTTTGCTTTTTATCTTTCTTATACATGTCTTTTTTTTCTCTTAAATAAAAAAAAAGACTTAGATGTGAAATACAATACATATATTCACTAAAAGAGTATAAGAGGAGACCATTACAAACTTAAGATCTGGGAAATTTTATGTAACAGGTAGATACAAAAAGTACTAAAACTATGTTAACAAATTTAGCCAGGCTTGGTGGTACTAATCCGTGGTCCTATCTCTGGAAAGGAGAGGTAAGAAGATCATGGCCAAGGCATCCTAGAGAGACCCTGTCTCAAAATAAAAAAAGAGAACTAGCATCTTACCAAAAAAAAAGAAAGAAAGAAAGAAAGAAAGAAAGAAAGAAAGAAAGAAAGAAAGAAAAAGAAAAGAAAAGAAGAAGAAAGAAAGAAAGAAAAAAGAAGTAAATTTGTCTGCATTCAAAGCCTTGGGGTGGGAGGAACACCATGATCATGAATTCCTGCAGGCAGTGCAAACATGTGTACGTGAGTACCAAGAGGGTTCTCATACTGTAGTATCAGGGAAGTTCCAGGGCAGGAAGTAAAAGATGAGAAACAGAGGCCACGTGCTGACAGACCACACCTATGCAAAGCTGACCCCATCTCTTGGGGAATGTGACCCGGTATCAGTGTTTGAGTTGGAGGTGGGAATCAGAGGACATAAATACGTACACAGGCCATCACATGAGAATTAATTTTGCCCAGCTAGTTGTAATTTACTTCTATCTAAAGATTTTTAGGTAGTTATTTTATATGCATTGGTTCCTTGATAATTCCAATAGTACAAAATGTTTGTGGTCTCACTGAAATTTACTAACTGTGGTTAGTTTTCTTTTGTGTTTAGTTTAGGACTCTTTGGTTTCTCTGTATCCAAGAAAACTTAGTAGCCTAAATTGAAGATGCCTGCATATAGAGAACTGAGTTTGTTTATATTAGAAGGAAGAAGGTACTGTTGAGTTATGTCCTCTTTCATGGAAGTTCATGTGTTCATTCTGAAGTTTTTTATTCACTTCTCCTGTCTTTCCCTTTTTCCAAGATGTAGCTTTCCAGTTATAGCATGAACACAGACACTTGTTCTAACACCAAAGTTATTTTGAATTTGTTCATGGTTCCATTTTTCTGCACATACTTTTGCGCTTTGGTTTGGAAGTGGCAGTTTTGTTAGAATTTTCTTTGTTCTCTGCAAGCCCCCAAAACATGATAAAGTGTTTTATGCAGACTTATCATTCTCCTAGGAGGACCCTTCAGAGAATCTGGTCTGCCATCCTGACAGAAGCCAAAGCTCTGGGTACATAATTTTGAACAGAGCCTCGCGGCCTTGCTAGCTGCTCTCAAACTACATCAGTGCCTACTTTCATTTGCATAAAACATGTCATGTTTACCAGGACTTGTCCTTTACCATGACTTCTGTCATTTTAATGTCTTCGGTGTAGAATTTTTAAACATCTTTCTCTTGCTCTTTCTTCTTTACTGAAACTATTCTTCCTCTGCTGTTTTTGTTCCAACAGCAAAAAGCAATTGTGTCTAGTCTTCATAACTTGCACCTTGACCTAATTAAGTTATATCATAAGATAAGAACAGGGAACTGATTATAGTGTTAATGGGAAACAATTGAGAATCTGGTTAGCAAATTCTAAAACTGTTTACAATTCTGTTTTCACGTTACAATTCTGGCCAACAGCCAGAGGAAAAAAAGTGAAAAGAATTTTCCTATTGAAAAGTAAGCACAGCTCATGTCGACTTTAAATCACATATTCACTGACTCCACTAGACTATAATGATTTATATGCTTTGCTATAGTTCTAGAAAATATTCTCTCTCCCTTACTTACAGCCTTCAACCAACAACTTAGGAAGTCAGAAAAACACTGCCTACTATGATGCCTTTTTCATTACCATTTACATATAATCTAAATTCTATATCATAGGTTCTGACAACACTTAGCATAGTAAAAGCACTTTAGCTAATACATACAATATTTTCCTCACAGTGCTAGTTAAAAGGATGCTTTCTCCCATCCAAGCACTAACCAGGCAAAACACTTCTTAGATTCCAAAATCAGACATTTTCAGGTTGGTGTGACTGTAGACAAAAAGAATGCTTTCTAAACTCCAGCTATCACTGTCTTCCTTGTAGAATTTAGTTCTTTTTTGGTAGTTTAACTAAACAAAGAAAAAAATAAAGTGAACAATATGATCAGAAGTAAAAACTTCATATTTCATCATCTCTTAAAAAGTATTTTCTGCACCATTTTTCTCCAGTTATGTTTATTTTTGCACAAGTTATAAAAATATGCATAGTTTTGCCTCCCAATGTATTTACTGTACTTCAAAAGATAACAAATTCATACTTAGAAAATAGAACTTATTTTCTAACCTACTCTAAGCTGAGGAAATTCTAACTAATCCTACTGTTAAAAATAAAAACTAAAAACCAGACAAGATATTTTTAAGGATATACTTAAAAGAAAGGGCTCTACCAGAACCTGAATAATTATTAGAACAGAATTTGGGAGGATAGAAGCCTGGGAACATGAATTGAAAGTTTGAGGCTAATTTCCTCTAGGAACAAACACTTTCTCATTATCAGTAGAGCAACTGTTAGCCTGAGAACCATGCTTTTGCAAACTAGCAGGACCAGCAATCACAAATTAGAGTTCTGATCCTGACAAATAAGCCTGATAATTCTCTTGGCTTTTATTTTTTTTATATACCTTTGGAACTAATGCTGATCTAGAAATAAAGAGATCTTCACAGTGGCTAAAATTTGTCTTCAAATCAGGAAATCCTTGAAATAGGAGAGATGAGTTTCAGATAGCTAGCTCTCCCCAGACACTGGAAAAAAGCAAAAACAAGCCTTGAAGCCTCAAATATATTTACAAAAGCAATTTTTCAAAATGAATTTCTGGGCTCCAGTGAAAAACAATGCCACATTAGGAGAGGAGATAATAACATATTCAAGGAAATGAGCACAAAGAGGATCAACAGATATTGGCAATATGCAGACTTAAAAAATGCAAATTATAAAATGACTATATTTTATGTGTTCAAATATAGAACAGATAAGATTAAGAATTGAGACTGGAAGTTATAAAGAAAGAAGCAAAGAAAAAATTTGAAATTCAAATAATATTCACTAAGGTCAGGAATCAATGAATAAGCAAAATAGATTTGATCCAGCTAAAGACAGAATTAGTAGTTCAAATAACAATTGGAACACACAAGCATTTGAGCCATCAAACATAGAGCAAAGGTAAAATGGAGGCAGAAAAAATATTTTAAGAGATCATAGATGGAAATTTTCCAAAACTGATGAAAGATATTGAGATACAGATTCAAGAATCCTTACAATAAAAAAGTATACCTTAGATAACAATATTTAATATATTGGCTAGTATTGATTTCTTACTGTTTTTTTAAATTCTGTATTACTTCTACGTTTTTTTTGTTTTGATTTTTAAAATAAAAAAATGCATACCCATATATATCAGAGTAAACACACTAAAAACTGAGAGAGAAGAGAGGAGGGGGTGAAAAAGGGAAAAGGGGAGATAAGGAAAGGAAGAGAGGGAAGAGATGTTACAAAGCAGCAAAAAATTTAGATTATCTTCAAAGAAGCAACAACTAGACAGAGGTCTACCTTCTCAACAGATAAAATATTAAAAACAAGTGAATGGAATAATATATGAGTATGTGTACAAGGCATAGAAAAGTAACTGCTAAGTTAGAATTTTATAGTCAGTAAAAATATACTTTAAGAATGAAAGCAAAGCAAATGTTTGAAAGTATTCCTTTCTTGAGGAATTACAGTAAATGGTAGTTATGAGATAAAATGTATCCTAGTGAATGTTTGAGATCCACAAAGAAATCAAAGGGCAAATCTATAGGTAAATCTAAATAAACATTGACTATATATAACACAAAGACTGAAGTGTTAATGTAAGGTTGTGCTAGATCAGTGAATTGCAATGGAAATCACATAAACAGACCTATACATAGATAATTGATTTATGGAAAAGTTAGTTCCATAAGACAGTGGAGAATGACATGTGCTGAGATAACTGGAAATCAGTATTAAAAATGCAAGTAGTCCTCCACTTCACACCATATACAAAAAGGACAGAAAATTCACTAGACCTAAAGTAAGTAGTTGATAAAAGTGCTACATTAAAACAAATAAAAATTTAAAGTTCCACAAAGTACAAGACATAAATCAAAAGAAACAAACAATAATAATAATAACACACAACTTTCAGTGAACTGAGCTAAACTAGTAGTATAAGTTAAAGAAATTAGAGCATATATCAAAACATTTTTGAAACCATGGAATATGTAATTTGGGGAAGTATATGAATTTCTCTCTGCTTCCTACTTATCCTCTATTTTGAATAAGGATTCACAGTGAATTAACTGTTGCTATTCTTTTATTATTCTTATGAAATATTATATTTTTCCATAAAGTAAAAAAAATCAATAAAACAAAAACAAACAAACACACAAAACAACAAAAACCTGAACCTGGGAGTGGGCTGTGGCGGAAAGAGATGCAAAAACAAAACAAACAAACAAACAAACGAAATGAGGAAGAACTTTTGTTTATCCAAAGACACTATCAAGAAAGATGAGTCACAGGTTGGGAAAGAGAATGAACAAATTAGACTCCTGACAATGGTCTCAGATACCAACTCTACATAAGCTAAAAGCAGATCAATAAGAAAAAGATATCTCCATAGTAAAAAATAGGCAAAGAATTTGAATAGGCATGTATTTTCAAGAAGAAAAAGTAGAAAGTGCCAAATAGGCCTCTTAAAAAGCACTCACTTCCTTAATAATCAAGAAAATGAAAATAGAACTGAAGCAAACAAATAGCCACAAGAATGCCTATAAGGGCCACAGGTGACACGCACAAGTGCTGATAAAGACATGGAACAAACAGAACTCTTAAGAACTTGAGGACTGAAATGTAAACCAGTATAATTTTTTTGAAAATTGTGACTTTATTTACATATCTGTTGACTCAGTGTCTTGACTCGCACTTAATGTCAAGAGGAAATGAATGCATACACACTGAGACCTGAACAAGAATATGATAGTAGCATTGTAGCTAATAACCCTAAACTGGAAACAACCCAGAGGACCAGCAGAAGCAAGGTAGATAACAAAATTCTGGTATATTCAGTTTTTATAAATTACATCATTTGCATGGTTTGTGTGGATTCTTATGAACTGTGCAACCCAAAACAAAATTAGGTGACTATCACAAACATATTATGAAAGCCAAATAAAAGAATGTGTACTAGATGATTTCCTTCACATAAATTTCAACAATCTGGCGCTAAACTATAATGTTAAAAACACATAATTATAGGGTGTATCTATAAAGAAAAGCATGCATGTGATTACCATAAAAATTATGGTAATGGAAATTTGGAAGAAGGGAAAGCAAGGGCCAGTGACTAGGGTATGCAAGGGGTATTTCTGAGTCTTGGCTCTTTCCTATTTCTTTCTAAATCATGATTGCAAGGGTGTTCCTTTTTAAATAAATCATTGAATTTAACATTTTTTGTTTATTTTCTGAACCTGTTTAAGTTTCATGATAAAAAGTTAAAACTAAACTAAAACAAAATTAATTTCTGCTTGAGAGTCAACTTTTTCATAGGGAATCATCTTTTGCTACGTTTCTTTTCAGACTACGAAGAGTAGAGAATGCTATGTAAACTGTAGGACATTTCATCTTGGGAGGATGGTTTATATGTTGAGGATATCATAGAAGTTCAAAAACTTGTGGTTTTTCATTTTGATTTTAAAAGCTCCTGAAGAGACTGAGTAGCAAGTCATGTGTTGTGACTCAGAAAATTTTTCTTGAAGGAGGATTTTTTTTCCCTTTCTTTCTTTTCATACTTAGAGAAAACACACTGAAGAAAAAACAAACTACAGCAAAGGACGCATTGCTATACAAAAGCAACCGACATTCAATATGAGAATGCATTGCCCTCTCTCTCTTGTTCTTTATTGATGTTTAGTTCACTTTGCCAAAAGTTTTTTGAGTTTGTACTTTTTTGTCTTCAGTATTCTCCTTTTCTCTTAACAGTTTCTTCAAGTTACAAGTACCCCCAAACAACCTTAATTCAAACTGCTTTAATTATAAGTTGGAATGCATGTTTTCCCACTTTCTCCTGCTTTAAAATTTCCCAACAATAATGACCTCACTGCTATTCTGAAGTCCAAAACCACATGTATAGCTACTAATCCAAGGTGGATTTGTGCCAAGTGTTGCTCCTGTCCTCCAAACTTAAGAGCACTTACAAGATTATGATCATTAAAATTCTGCAGTACAGGAACCTTAAATTCATGCACATCTTCTGCCCAATCCGCTTTTGCTCAGGCACAGACTGATTTTGAATTAGAATGTGCAGAAGATGGCAAATATGTTGATATGGCAGTTTTATGCTTGTTCTTTTTCCCAGGACATAGATATCTCGAGTCACTTTATCAATAAAGCCCTGTTGAAGTCTGTCAGAGTTCTACAGAAGTAAGTTTTGTGGGATCTGACACCTGTTAAGTAATGTACTAAATTCACAGCCCAACCCCCCAACACCCAATGGGTCATCAACTCCTACTTAATTATTCTTGAAAGAGCTTAAGGCACCATCATTTCTTGCTCATACTATTGTGGTGACTTCCTTGCTAGTGCTCCTGCCCTGAGTCTTGACCCCTTTTCAGTGATCATGCAAAAAGTTAAAATATCCTCTCACTTAATCTGTTGGCTCAGATTTTTTCCTTCCAAAGTGTCCCCGTGTTCTCAGAACAAAGTTCAAATTCTTTGCAGGCATCCAAGGAGCTCCCAGTAGTGTGAAGATATTCTGTACTCTGGGACCTTGAATTACTAGAAGTCGCCCAAGTCGTACCTGTTCTGCCTCTTACAACCCTGCTTCCACTCCGGCTCTCTTCTTTGCTGAACTTTGCATCATTAATAACTATTTTCTGCTTGACCATTTAGTCTCAGCTTAGATAGCATATTTTCTGGCTCTCCTTTTCTAAATGCTCAAGTCAAAATTACAAATTACTCACTCAGTGTCTTCATAAGTCTCTTAGTCCCATAACATTCTCAATACTTTGGATTAACTAATCATTTCCTATTCCATCTAAACCTCAAGTCAATAAACTTTTTGAGGGTGACAGTTGTAGCTGAGCCAGTGGCTAACAAGCACTCTCTTGGCACAGACCAGGTGACTACTACTACTACTACTACTATTACTACTACTGCTAGTAATAATGATAATAAGAATATAGTAAGTAGATGGTACATTAATAAAAATGATTTGGCAAAATCATGAGTTTCAAAAAATTCAACTAGCTACATACAGTGGTGCATGCCTATTATCCCAGCATTTGGGAGGTAACTCAGAAATTTTGTAAGTAAAAGGCCTGCCCAAGCAGCTTAAAGAGGCATAGTTTCAAAATAAAAGATTTGGAGAAAAGAAAGGCTGAGGATGCAGTTCAGTTTGAAGATTCCAAGTTCAATCCCTAGTACTGCAAAAAGAAAGAAAGAAAAAGAAAAAAAAGCTGTACTATTGTTCACTATTAAATAGTACTTAGAAGTATGGAACTCTGTCTGGAAGAATGGGCATGACATGTAACAGGATATAACTTTCATGATGGACTGAAGCAAAGATACCATAAACCATGCACAGGGGAGGAAATGTTTTTAAGGATGTCTGGGAGATGTTTCAAGTATTTGGCCAAAATTTGAGAAAACCAAACTAATTAGAATGAATGTAAAGTGAAATAAATCAGACACACAAGCTGAAACATCATGTGGCATCTCCCTTTGAGTAAGGCAACAAAGTACAATTTAGGAGCAAAATAAAGTATGGATTGAAACAAGGAGACAGATCTTTTGAAAATGGGTAAGGATCCAGAAGAATGAGGGCAAGGAGATGGTGTGGAGAGCAAGAAAAATTAAATGAGTTGAGATGTGTCACTTCTGCATGCCAAATACAATGAATGTAAATACAAATTCAAATACAATGAATGTAAACGTAATATGTCATAAACATGCACTAAAAAAAATAATGATATTAAAAATAACAGTAAGAATGAAGATGAGGAAAGGGTTTTGGGGGAGAAGAGAGGGAAGTGTGTGGAAAAGGAAAGGGAATGAAGAAAAGAATCAAGCTGTTTACGGACACACATCTATTCCCTAAGATGAATGTAAACTTCATGTGCCGCAAAATGTGCTAATAAAATTTAAAATTTTTCCATCCTAATGTGGGGTGGCATAACTGTTTTTAAATCATATTTACAATTATTTTAAATATACTTGAATATGGTATATACAGAAGGTAAGTAAAGAGTGCACCTTTATATTATATAGATTTTTAATGGAATTCAAATTGAGCCAAGTTCTAGTTTCTAACCATAAAAGATCACATTTTTAGCACACGGTCTATACTAATCTGAAAAATGTGCTCAGAGGTTCCCTCTTCCCCTTTTGAGAATAACAAATTAGCAATTCAAATGTAAACCACTGTTCAAAACCGAAAGAAGTAAGGCTATTTGAAAAATATTTTGTAACTGGTTAAAATAGTTTGAGGAGACTATTGTTAGTAAAATACATGTATTTAGGGAAAAAAATGTGTGCAATTCCTAACCGGTGCACATATTTTTATTATCAAAGCATTGAAATAGACATACCTATATTGTCAAGTGGCTTCAGCTCTGTATTTCTCATGACAAATACAAGTATATATAATACACAAAATCTGTTTATACATCTTGATTAGAAAATGTATTTAAGTTGCATATTTCACTTTTCTGTCTTCTTCAAGGAAATCATAATCCAAATTTGACATTATGAGCAAGACAAAGTAAATAATACATAGAACTCTTTTCTAAACTGAAACTGCCTTAAAGCATAAAGCAAATAATTTTCTTTATTGTATGCCTGACTTGGCTTTGCTAGAAAATCAAACTTGAGTCATTCACGCCACAACCATAGATTTCTGTTTTTTCACATGTAAAAAAAAATGAAATAAAAAACAAATAGCCTCATAACATTATAGGCAGCATGCCAATTAGAATCACAAAGGAAAATTTAAAACCAACTTCATTTCCTCCATTAATTCATTACTTTTATAGAGAGTATTTTCATTTTGTCTGATTAAATATTCTTAAAATTTAACACATAATACAGTTTGCATTTTGAAATGTGACTTCAATAAATCCAGGTTCTCTTTAAATCAGTTCAGGGTTATATTTTCCTATTTAAATTAATAAACATAAATACTTACAATGAAAACACTATTATTTCTTAGTCCACAAACCTATGTAGTTATTCATTTTGTTCACTTATAAAGTGGACAATATTTTAATACACAACAGAAATTTAAGATGTTTTCATATGTTAACTTGTAATATTAAAGGGGAAATGAAAAGACATGGGTTTACATGCATATATGTCTTGTACAGTCTGAATAGCAGAAAATGAATGAGTAAAAAAATAGAAAGGAGCCATCATTAGAAAATATCGAATGAAAGCAAATTTATTTGTCTTCTGTTTTCACATACATAGACTTCATTAAAGTTATCCCATTATAAGAAAGAGACATAACCTTCAAATTATCTCAAAACTGTGTTCCAAGACAGGGCCTCACAGCTTCTTTCAGTGGCCCTCGACTGCACTTATTTCCAAGGTCACTGCGGTTACCAGAGCCTTGCTTTTCCAAGACTGAAAATATTTTGTTACTCAAAAAAAAGTCACATTATTTACATAAATATAAATAAATTATGTTTATCATATAATTTAGATAAAGAGAGCTTAGGTCGAAATCAAAATAAAAAACAGGTCATTTGCACTGAAAGCAACATCTCTGAGAAAGTCCAAAGGTATTTATAGAACAGCTCTCACCATACTGCTCTAGCCTTCACTTCATCCCTCTTTTTTCGAGAGCATTCTACTCTGTTTCTCCTGTTTCCAAATGCCCCATCTAACTGTGCTGCTATGATAGAACACCACATAATGGATAATTTATAGAGAACAGAAATTTGTTCTTCACAATTTTGGAGACTGAGAAGTCCAAGACCATGTCATTGGCATCTGATGAGGGCTTTCTTGCTGTGTCCTCACATGGCCAAATTCAGAAGGGCAAGAGAAGACAACTGTTGTGTCCTTGCATGGCAGAAGAGCAAAAAAGAAGGTAAATCTACACCCACGAATCCTTTTTATAGTACCATTAATTCATTCCCTGAGGACTTCAATACCGCCCCCAATGTTTCCAACTCCCAACACGATTGCATTGGGAATGAAATTTCCAGCACATGGAGTTTGGAGGGGACATATCAAAATCAACTTTCCAATTCATGCTTCTTGCATAAAAGAAGTTTCTGTAAAGTTCTTCAAATTTCAAAGAAATGAGGGATATAAAATACACAAAATATTAAGAAAGGTAGTCTACCATTTTCAAAAAGCCCAAATTTTAAAATTATTTGAATGTTCCTATCCCATACCATACAGAAAGATAGAAATGTCCAAAATTTCTAATTGATTGATTGACTGATTGATTGATTTCAGTACCAGAAATCAAAACAGGAATTGATTGATTTCAGTAACAGGAATCGACATGGGACTTGCCAGGCAGGCTCTGTGACACTGAGCTATACCCCCAGACCAAAAATTTCTGTTTTTGTTTTTGGTTAGGGTTGGGGTTTTTTTGTTTTGCTTTGTTTTGTTTTGGTCTTTTTGAGACAAGTCCTCGCTATACAGTTCAGGCTGCACTTGTGCTCACTTTGGGTCCCAGGCTAGTCTCAAAATCGCAATGATCCTCCTGAGTGCTGGGATTACAGGCATGCGCCACCACACCCAGCTGATTTTTGTTTTAAAGACAGGATAAATTCATCATGCATCTTCTGATTGGAAGCTCCATCTTCCAGTAATTTGCCAAAGTTAAAAACATGAAGGGAAAGAGGAGGGGAAACCCGGTGTATGTTCTCCAGGCCTTTTAGGAAACATGGGATGGGTCCTTCAGTCACACACATGCGAATCTGCAAAAAGGGTGATATTACACACATGAAGGCAATGAGTACTGTCAAAAGGGATTGCCACACAAATGTTACCATGGCAAAACTGAAAGAGTCTACAGTGTTGAGATAGCTTCCTGAAATGAGTCAAGGAAAATGATCAGAAAAAGAAAGAAGCCAAAAAGAAAAGTACCTGAGTTCAATTGCACACCAGTTTGCCCTGTCCAGAGAAGCTCACTTTGGGGCCTGAGTTGTTGAAACCTGTTTCCTATGAATTCATGGCATAAGCTGGGGATGTAGTTATGCCACTCAGCACCTGATTAGTGGCTAACCATCCCAGGCACTACTTAGAAATAAAAGAGTCCTGTGTTGTGAGGATGCTTTTTTCAATTGAACAGGTATGTGATGCCTTTAGTTCAGAGAAACAAGTGTTTCAGGTAGATTCTCATTGTACATAGTTTATTGGATCGAGTCTTTACTCTTCAGTGTTTTTCTTGCTGGAAAATGTGAGGTATTGTGTAGGTGTATATTCAAATGGCCAAATATTTATGACTTATTTGGCCTGATGATCTTCTAAACCACAATAGGGAGAAGATGTATCGGAATAAATGGAAGTTAGTGTATGGCATTTCAGTTAGATATACTGTCTAAAGTCCAAAAATTTATCCAAACTTGTAAACTATTTCTAGAAACATAAAATTGAATGCGCAAATGAATTAAACATTCCCAAATGGACTTCACTACCCAACATATATTGAAATGTAAACAAACAAACAAGCAAACAAATTCAAAGAGTGTACTGCCTGGATCTGACTATTCCTTCCCTCACCTGAACTGAATCTCCATCCTTCATGCTTAGGGTTAATTCTGCACTTGAATACTTAATCAGAAAGAATCCTCTATTCAGGGACTTAGCATTAAGCCATCAGTGCAGCCTTGCCCTTTTGTACTGGTTCTGAGGTTAGTAAATGCTGTTTATTCTACACTAAGAAATCACTTGCTACATTATTCATAGGATTCGATGGCAATGTTTTCATTAACAAAAAGATGCCACAGGATTTGTAGTGGCACAGTGTTGGTGTTTGAAGTATGGCAGTACCATCTGGAGAAAAGGCTTGTGAAATTCTGTGTACCACTTTACTAATGTGGGCAAGTTTCTTAAACTGTAGTTTTGTCAGAATCTCCAAATTATCAACAGCACATTTGAGATGTATCACACTGCAATTTACTCATAGCCTCCCTGAATCAAATTTCACCTACTATCACCTCAGCCACTTACACAGCTTTCTCCCAATCTGTACTTGTCTTTGACACCAACCTACATGTTTTACTGGTTCCTATTCATCACAATTCTTTTCCTATTTTGTTTCTTTATAGCTGATTCCTTTTTACTTCACCATTCTCTCTCTCTCTCTCTCTCTCTCTCTCTCTCTCTCTCTCTCTCTCTCTCGCTCTTTCTCTCATAGTATTCCACTCCTTCAAATCCTATTTCTCAAGGCTGAGAGGACAAAGCAATGTGACTTTGAAATATAGAGAGAGACCACCTCACTTTAAAATCTTAACAAAATGAAGAGCTATTGCTTTCACTCAGAGCAAAAAAACACACCAGATTTATATGACTGAAAGAGTTACATGAGAATTTGTCTCTATCTTAACTTGATTGCTGGCAGTTACAAAAAAAAGAGAATAATGTCAAACTTCAATCCTCAAACTTTGAGGATTAAAGGAGATTTTATTTGTCAGTGTGATTATAGTCTAATTAAGGGAATGTATTACTTTGATTTAGTTAGATTTTCCCATAATAGACTCTTCTCTCAAGACAAAGTAGTATAAATTTAAAACTATTCATTTAATTTGCCCTAACATTTGTAAATACTTACATTTAATTAGAATGTTGTTTCCATATAAAAGAATTATCCATTGGCCTAGTAATTGGGTTCATGCCATATTTGGGAAAATATTAATCATAACTATAAGCATAAACATTATTGTTTTAATGTAACATGTTCACTAAATAGCAACTAGTGGAACAAATTAACAAATATGTAAATTATGTAAATGCTAGAGTGATGCTCTTCTGTGGCTGGGTTTCTTGCATAAAGTCAATTTTCTGGGTAGAATTAACTGTGTTCTTTATATGAATTTGATACTGTTTCCCAAAAAGAACATCCATAGTAAAAGTCCCAAAACTAAATAGAAGAAATGACTCTCAGTAAGGTAGTTAGTTAAATTTAAATATTAAATCAACACTTTTGTAAATGTTTCCACTTAGGGAACTTTTTACAAAAAGATTACATTCAAAATTCTAGCCACAGAAATTGAAACAATAACAAGAAGAAACCAAACAGTGAACCAAAAATCCTCCAGGTGAAATTAACAAAAATGAATGAGCAAGAATAGGAGGAGGGGGAGTAAGAGGAGAAGGAAGAAAAGGAAGACAGGAAAATACATGGAAAATAATTTTTAGGTGCTTATTCCTTAATTTTACCTTTCACAATAATTACAAAGAATTTTTACAAAGGGAGGAACCCCCTATACCAGGTATGATATAAAATTATGCTGTGAGACTACTTTTATTAAAACTGGTAATGACACAAGGACAAATAGACACAAGGGAGGCTGAGGCAGAAGGATCGGTGCAAGTTCGAGGTCAGCCTGAACTACGAAGTGGAACACTGTCTCAAAAGCAATAAATAAATAAATAAATAATAAAACAAAAAACAACAAATACAGTAATAGACTACAATGAAGACAATAATCAATTCTACAATTTTATAAGAGTTTAACATATGTAAAAGATGATGCTTCAAACTCTAAGGTGATAATGCCCTATGTAACATTATTCTAAAACAATTCTCCATTTTAGGAAAATAAGAAATTTTCCCTACTCATAGTAGGAAAAGAATACTTTTCAGAGAGTTGAAATATCCTAACAAAAAAGGTCATAATACATGATACTACAGTAAGTTATTTTTATATCTAATCAAGACATGAAATCCCAAAATCACACTGCAAAGAAAATGAGAGAATTTTTTTCTCAAACTTTTAAACAGTAGAGTGATGTGGCAGAAATAGGCAAGCCTGTTTCCCCAAAGCATGTAAGCATCATCAATTCTATCAGTCAGAGTTAGAAATAATATAAACATGGTACATCTATAGTGTGGAATATCACCTGTCTCTAGGGAGGGCTGCAGACCCTCACATAGGTCATAGAACAATGTGCAGATTAGGCAGTTAAATAAATCACATAGAGCAAATTGCAAAAGATGTCTTAAGGAGAAAAAGTACACACATGCACACGCACACACGCACACATGCACACCTACACATGTGTGCACACACGCATTTCTATGTACCTAGAAGGTTTCTAGAAAAATAAGATGGTCACCAAATTTTAATATTTCTATCATAAGCAATTAAAACTAGAAGACATAACTCTGTACTTCTCAATTATTTCAGTCTTTAAATACAAGTATAGTCCACATGTGTAAATTCTTTTAAATAAACTTTATTTTTAGAATAATTTTCAATTTGCACACAATTTGGAAAATAGTACAGTTTTCATAACTTCACACACATATATTTTATCCCCCTTACAATAGTTAGTATTACATTTGCTATAATTAAGAAAAGAGCAGTAATATATTAGTATTAAGTAAAGTGCATCATAAATCAAACATTTTAGTTTTTACTGAATAGTCTTTTTCTCTCCCACGATCCGATCTGAAACGCCACCTTGCATTTGCTTGTCTTGTCTGTCTAGCTGTGGCAGTTTCTCAGACTTTCTGTTTTCAATGAGCTTGACAGTCTTGAGAACTAGTCAGGCACTTATAAGATGCCCCTCTATTGAAATTTGTTTAATGTTTTCCTTCCGATAAGACTGAGGTTTGGGGTTTGAGGGATGAAGATCACCAAGGCTGTGTCATTTTATTCGCGTCATATCCATGGCGAACACTAGCACCATGATATTTGACTGGTGACGTTGACCTTAATCCTGGCTGAGGCAGCATGTGCCAGGTTTCTCCTCTTCAAAGCTGCTCTTCCTGCCAGCCTCCTTTTTATCCCGTTCACATTTCCAGGGGCATCACTATGCACAGACCATACTTAAAGTGTGAACATTTACACTCCCTTCCTTTGAGGAGGACTACTTTTATAAACTATTGGGTACTTTTCTACAAAAGAAATTTACCTCTTCTGTCACATTTACTAATTTATTTAATCATTTACTTATTTAAGATTAGTCTTCCAGATATTTGTTTTATACAGTGGGTAATAACCTAATGCTGCTTTATTTCAAATTGTTCCAGCTTGGCCACTAGGAGCTCTTTCAGTTGGCTCCTGCACTTCTTTCAATGTCTTCTGTTTGGCTTTTGAATAATTTCTTACTTCCTGTCACTACAAGATGTTCCAGACTTCTTTTTTAGATTTTCTTTCACAGAACTGGAGTCACCCATTTATCTAAGGAGCCCAGGTTTCTATTATTGGAGAATGGTATTAAATACCAACAACTGGGCATTGGACATGTACTTCACAGGGATGTTTTTGCTTCCAGGCCCTATAGGCTGAAAAAAAGAGAAATGTGTGTACATACTAACCTTTACATATACAAAGATCAACCTACATTTCTGCATATAACCAGCTGCATTGATAGTAAACCGAACATGTGTTTGTACTGTCTCTAATTCTCAGCCATTACCACATCACTCTAGCTGCTTCCTTTTTTATGAATCTGTAAACTGCAACTCTAAGAGCAAGAAATGTGGCTCCCACCCTCTGCTATTCCTATATTTAATTTCTCAGTTCCAAGCTACATGTATAGCAAAATCAGAATGATTTATTTTTACCCCCATGAGAAAGAGTTTTATCAACCAGAGTACAGTGCCACGTGCTGGTCTTTTTTCCTTCCATCTTATAGATCTGCTATTTCCAAACTTGCTTCCATCAGCACCTTTTGCCTTCAACTCCATCCATGGAATTTTTCTTACATTTCTAATATAGACATCCTCTCTTATTTTTTTTAATTTTTTTTATTTAAGAGGAAATGGACACGAAAAAGAGAAACAAAAAGCAAAGGAGACAAAAAACAACAACAAATCTGATACAATAACATTATAGGTTTACAAAGTGAGATAGTTGGAATTTGACAGTAGTTGTAATATTGCATATCATTACCTTCAAAGGGGTTGTTCAGGTTAACAGATACAGACTTGTAAAATTGATCTAATCATATGAGTATTAACTGTTCTTTTTCAATAGCTAATGCATTTAGTAATATAGTCGTTTTAAATATCTCATGTACACCTATTTATAAATTTATGTCTTTCTCCTTTTCCCTTCCTTCTTTCCTCCTTTCCCCTTTAGAATATCTCTTTTTGTCTTTAAAATAACTGCCCATATCATCAGGTCTAATATAATCAAACTAAATAGTTCAGAATAAAGCCAATAAAAAATAAAACAATAGTCACAGAAAAGAGAAATAAAAAGCTAAAGGGACCAACAAACAACAACAACGAATCCGATACTATAACATTATAGGTTTACAAAATGAGATGATTGGAGTTTGACCGTGGTTGTAAAATTGTATATCATTACCTTCAAAGGGGTTGCTCAGATTGACGGATACAGACATGTAAAACTGATCTAATCATATGAGTATCAACTGTTCTCTCTCAATAGTTAATGCATTTAGTAATATAGTCATTTCGACCATCTTATGTATACCCACTTATAAATCTAAGTCTTTTTCCATTTCCTTTCCTTCTTTCCTCCTTTCCCCTTGTAATACCTCTTGTTATCTTCAAAATGACTGCCCATACCATCGGGCCTAATATAATCAAACAAAATAGTACAGAATAAAACCAATAAAAGATGAAACAATGGAAGCAATACATAGTAATACAATGTTGATTTCTATAATGCCTCATATTATCTTCTAATCAGTTGCCTATATCATCTGTCATAATACAATCAAACAAACTAAAATAGGTTAAAATCACTCAAAACAGAACAATGAAAGTAATACAGGGTTTCAAAACAAGGTGATCAAATATCAATAAAAGCTATCCTAATACATTTTGTTATCTTTGGAATAGCTGTTTATGTCATCATATGTAATAAAATTAGGCAGGACGAGATAGAATGAGATCAAACTAAACAGCTCATTGAAGACATTACTGGACTCAAATCCCAATGATGGATTCAATTGTCTGCCCCACTCAGTGATATCACTCTGCCACTGTTTCTGGAGCTGTGGACTTTTTTTTCTCTCTCTAAAATGCCTTTCAGTATTCTTTGTAGGGTTGGCTTGGTTGTCATAAATTCCTTTAGTTTTTCTTTGTTGTGGAAGTATCTTGTTTCTCTGTTGATTTTGAAAGATAGTTTTGCAGGGTACATCAATCTGGGTTGGAAGTTGTTTTCTTTCAGGGCTTGAAATACTTCACCCCAAGCTCTTCTGGACCTGATGGTTTGTGTTGAGAAATCTGTCATGATTCTGATGGGTTTTCCTTTGTAGGTGATCTGTTTTTTTTTTTTCTCTAATAGCTTTTAATATTCTGGTTTTGTGTTGAATTTCTGGGATCTTGATTATTATATGTCTGGGTGTAGGTATATTTTGGTTATGTTTAGCTGGAGTTCTATATGCTTCACTTATCTGAAAGTCACTTCCTGTTCCCATGTTTGGGAAGTTTTCTGAAATTATTTCTGTAAATAGGCTTTTAATTTGGTTTGTATTGACCCCTGCTTTTTCACTTACACCTTTTATTTGCAAGTTATGTTTCTTTGGGTTGTCTTGCAGCCATTGTATTGTTACTTCCAGGTTTCTTATTATTTTTAAGAGATCTTTCCTTTCATGGTCACAGGCTGTGAACCTGTCTTCAAGGTTTGAAAGTCTATCTTTAGTTTCCTTCAGGTGGTTTTGCCAGCTTTCATTGGATTTTTTGAATTCCTGGTAATCTCTTTGAATCTATTTCATATGTTCTAAATCTTTTTTGTATTGTTCATTCCAGGTTTTCCTCATTTTCCTATGCTCCATTTTTTCATCTATGTCTCCTTTAGGGTTGCCTAGCAGTTCTTTTATTATGTTTTTCATTTCTTCTTTTAGTTGAGATAGTATTTCTGTTCTAATTTCTTGTATAGCCTCTTAAAGTTGTTTCTTTACTTCAGTTGCCATCACCTCACAAACTTCAGTTGTGGGACTCCCAATCTCCTCTGTGTTTGCATCTCCTGGGCTTGCTCTGCTTGAACTGGAGGCCAGAGACTGCCCGCTTCTTCTTTGTCTTGGCATATTCCTGTGTTTCCCTGGGCGAATGGGTACTGGGGACCCAGGCACTCCCTGCTTTGGCCGCAACCTCTCCGAAGTGAGACTGGTTCCTCCAGCCAGTGCCAACTATGGATATCTGATGATTGCCACTGGGGGCACTATCCATTGCCTTTCCCCAGCCTGCCTTGGCTCCGCGATGGCTGGTGGGGTGTGCGCAGGGGCCAGTGGTCACCTGCAAACCTGGGCTGGTGGGCCGGTCACCCGTGGACTCTCCACAACACCCCTGGAGCGTGTGCAGAGCCACTGTCTCCAGACCAAGCCTGTCACCAGCAAGGACCCTCTCAGGTGGCCCCCAGTATGCTCACAGGGACAGGGCTCAGCCTGAGTAAACTCCGCGGGTCCACACCCAGCCAGGAGTCCCCAGCCCAACTCCAAGATGTCTCCCCACCAATCTTCCCCTCACACGGGACCTCCTCACTCACAGTTCTCCAGGTCTGCTCCCCATGTCCACTGCTGCTGACCTCCAACACCATCTCGCTGGGCTGAGGACTTCAGGGTTGCCACCCGCTGTGGCTGCAGCTCTTGGACCATGCCTCCCAAGTTGCAGCAATTTCTTTCACTGAGCGAGTCCGGCTCCAGGCAGAGGCACCACCAGCCACCACCCTCCTTGTCTAAATGCCTCTTTCCACTCTTTCTGTGGGCTTCAATTCTCACTTTAGATTCTTCCTGGATCCAGAGGACCCACCTCCCTCCTTTTTGTCTTCCCCATGCTGCTATATTCCAGCATCTGGATGGTATCTTTCAGGGAGGCTGCTTACCCTGCTGTTTACCATTCCGCATCTTGTCCCGCCTATACTCTCTTGTTGTAATCAGCATTACTTGCTTCAGTCTCTCTGCCTCCTTAGTAACTTTTAAAATTTTTGCATCAATTAATGGTCACTCTTTCTGCTATAAAGTTCTAAATGTTGTGACAAAAGCCTGACATCATGTATCTATTGTTACAGAGTTATCTAGAATAGTTTTGCTGTCTTGAAGCTCACTTATGCTTCACCTGTTCATCTTTCCCCTCTCTGACTCTCAGGCAGCCAATGATTACTTTGCTATTGTTATAGTTTTGTCTTTTCAAGAATGTTATGCACTGTAATTAGAATCACATAGTAGCTACATTTTTCAGGCTGAATTATCTTACTTAGGAAAATAAATTCTAAAGTAAATAATTAAGTTATAGTTCAAGTTTTGAAAAAGAAACATAAGTATCTAGTATGGATTAAATTTTGTAAGACTGAATTTAAAATACATAGTTTTAGGGGTTGGAGCTATAGCTCATTGGTAGCATGGTGCTTGCCCAGCATACGTGAAGTCTTGGGCTCAGTTGCCAGCATGGCAAAAATAAATGCTTGAGTAAATTAAAATAAAATGCACAGTCTTTTTCATATTTGCCAGCACCAGGATGTGATAGGAAATACTCAACAATGATTCTTCATGTAAAACCCTTAATTCCACACCTTATAAGAAGAGATAGGCACTGTTAGCAGAAGTACACTGGCCTGCTCCACTGGGAAAGGATAGCCTAACAGGGAGCAGTAGCTTCTAAAATAACTTTGATTTATCCACAGCTAGAATTCAAACATTTGGGGGATATGGTTGAGAGTAACTTTACTCTAAATTTTGTTTTTCCAATACTAAACCTTTTGAGATAACGTATTATGTTTGAAAACCAAATGCCCACAGGTATGGTACAGTCAAAAATGTGTTCCACAGGTCTTAATAGTGTACTATTTAAAGTGCAAAAATTACAGCACACTGAAGCATGAGGATGAAATGAAATGATCAAGCAGTTATGTGTTCTACTTACAGACAAATGATTGTTTAGACAAATTGCAAGTAAAAGTATATTTAGGACATCAGGAATTTCTTTATTACTAAAATTGTTAGGTTGAAATGTTATTTAAGTCTAAGACTATCACAGGAATAGATAAAAACATGTCCTTCTGAAATATTCAGACAGACGATGCAAACACTATTTTGATTTTAGACTTCTAGGTACTACTGTCTCACACTTCAATTCTGAGTCAGCCACTTGTAGTATTGTGGTATCTTGCTTCCTGCCAAAGCCAGGAAGTCCTGAACCAGAAATCTCCCAAGAAAGCCTATTCTTATGTGATATTTAATCTGACCTTTTTGGCAAGTATAACTATGAATAATTTTGGATTTGGCTTCTGAATTTTTTGGCTTCTTATCTGAAACTACTGAGGATTTTTTTTTTAAAGTAACTTTATAGGTAACAACAGTCATTATGTTGTTCCTTTAAAGACTAAGTCAAAGAATTAAAGACTGGGATTATGCCTTCAAGTAGAATAATTTTTTTCTTTTTTATCTGAGGATAATGAGAAATAAATATCAATTGACTTCTCTCACAATAGACATGTCTTCCAAAGTTACTCAAGATGTCTTCGCTCAAACTACATATCTTATCTGAAAAATAGAGGATTTGCATTTGAGGGGCTTGGGGAACTGAGAATGTAAGAACCCAGAAAGAAGTTCAGATTTTATGTATTTAATAGGTCTAAAATGGAGCCTGATGATTTGCTTTGCTAAAAGCCCTAGGTGGCATAATGCTGCTTCCACAGCTGCCAACCCTGGGTCCTTACATGTTCCTGCTGCTTCCCAAAAACGTGCCCAGAACCCTCACACTGACCTATATCACTAACCCTTTAAACTTTTTTTTAAATTTTGGCAGATCTCACTAAATTGTTAAACTGCCCAGGATGGGCTCAAACTCACAATCCTCCTGCTTTAGCCTTTCAGGGTACTGATACTACAGGTATGCGCCACTCTGCTTGGCTATAACTTTATCTGACCTTAGGAGAAAACAGTTCAGTACACAAGTCTTGCCATGCTTTGATTCATGACTGTACCTGCCTTGCCTTCCCTAGCCCCTCAAACCACCTCTTCCTCTAACCATTTCCATTTCCATGAGGCACAAAGAGTCTTTACACTGTACTTTCGTTCATACAGTATACACAAGGTAGGTTGAGCCTCCTTTACTTCTCTGACTAGATCATTCCTTTTCATATTTTGAAACAGCACAAATGTAGTCTCTAACTTATGGGTGTATGGTGTCTATCAAATTAATTAAAATCTCTATTTTCTTATACATGAATGGAGACATAGTAATATTTATATTCTGGGCTTGAAGTAAGGATTAAATGCAATCACATATGACATTCACCTACCGGGGTTAGAGACAACAATGATCGTGGCACCAAACAAGCCCAGTCTGGGAACCAGTGCCAGGCACAGGCCTCTGGCGGACTGGAAACAGCCAGACCCCAGTCCCTTCCAGTGCGTGGGCTGGCGGACAAGATCTACCACACCTCTACTCCCCAAAAATGACCGGCTTATCTGGAGAAACACAGGCTGTGATGATAGCTATTAGATGAAATGCAATTGGATTCCTGTGGTGCTTTGATATTTCACTAACATTGCAGGTCTAAGGTCAGTGGTCTGATCATAGGTTCAGAGGATATTGCTAAGCAATGTGTCATCTAGGTGGGATCTCCTTCTGAGGTTTGCAGCTATTGTTGATTCCCTATGGTCTTGTTTTGAGGTCCTATGTCATTTTCATTGTTTTGTTGGGTTGGGTTTTATTCTCTTTTGTTTTGTTTGATTATGCTAAATCCTATGGCAGGAGAAGCTATTTCAAGGATAGCAAGATACATTATGGTAGCAATTTTGGATTTACTATTGGCTTGTTTTGAAGTCTTTTATCACATTCATTGTTTTGTTTTTATTGTTTCCATTCTATTTGTTCTGTTTGATTTTTACTATGTCCAAAGTTATCTGCAGCTATTTTGAAGACATCAAAGGACATTATGGTAATTACTGTTGATTTCATGTTTTGAAGCCCTGTATCTCTTACACTGGTTTGTTTTGATTGCTTTTATTCTGTTATATACTCTTTAAAATAAAAAAAATTAAAAACTTAAAAAATGTATCTTCAAAAAAATTAAAAATAAAATTTCATTTAACAGAACAATAAATAAATAAATGTAATCACATATGAAAAGAATTTATCAGAGTGCCAGCAATATAATATTGCCTTATAACCCAATGTGAAGCAATTTCATAACATTATGACCTTGTTTAAAGGAAAGTCTTGTAAGACAACATTTGAAGACTCAGGTGCAAACATATCACTTGAGGTGCAAGCAGCCCAGTCATTCACTCACCTGGCTGCCATAACCATCAGAAAGAATCAAAGCTTGCTGGTAAACTAAGTATGGTAAAGCCCTGTTCTCCTCTATTAACCTCTCTCCCAGTTCTTTTCAATATGTCTTTTAAATGGATTTACAATAAATTCCACATTCCCACATTTCAAAAAACATTCCCCATACAATCTTCTCTCACACTAGAACCCTGCTTTATCCTGACTTGAAATGATGAGTCTTCACTTTTCCACAATGTGTTGATCAAAACATCACAAAGTCAGTGTTTCTGCTCTTCCCCTTTTTCTGTGGCCACATCTGGACCATTTTCTCCATGTAGGAAAAAGCAAATAAATAAGGCTTGCAAAACCTCATTCAAATTCCTGATGTTCCCTCATGACATGCCTAGTCTGCTTGGATAATCTGATCTTTATCTCATTTTGTGCCCTTCGTTTTTCATTGTCTTTTAAAAAAAACACAGAGACTTCATCTATAAATTTTATTATCTGAAGTTCTCATTGGTCTATTTGTGAAATTTATCATGATCTGCTAATTATTTCCTCATAGTGAATCAGTTCCTTGAGTGTGATTGTGATATGTATTGCAATCTCATCATCAGCGAACATTGAGAATTTTGTGTTACGTGTATATTATAAAATTATATATGCATCATTCCATCTTATAAAAAGTGGACATTATTACTATTCAAAATATTTGCACAGATTTTGGCTTTAAGACCATACTAGAAGAATGAATTCAAATCTCAAAATCATGGAGCAGAAATCTCATGGACACAAATAAGCAAGAAGACTCTTCTTGTGCTGTCCCCAGGGTGAAATAGACAAACCTCCATGTCCTCTCCATGTGCCAACACATAGTTTATTCCTAGTCCTTTGTTTCATTAATGTTGTGTCCCTGGCTTTTAGGCAGAAGACTCAGAACTTCTATCTCAAAGTAACCCAAAACTTAATATTTTGTTTCCAAGGACGTATAAAGCCAAATCATTGGCCACTAACATTGAAAAATATCCTTGTTAACCAAAAATAAAATTCTACCACTCTGGTTTTCATTTTCCTTTTGCGTTCTAGCCTCCAGATATTTCTTTTCTATATGGCTATACATTAGTATATATGCATATATGTATGTACATATGCTAAAAAGCTTACACAAGCATTTAAATTGCATCTATCATCCCCAAGGTTTTTGTTTGTCTAATCTACAGTGTGGCCAGAAATGGAAGTCTTCTGGTCTCTTTCATCTACTTTTTTAACTTTAAGACTACTGTTCACTTCTAACTGAAGTTTATTCAGATATCTAACTTTTCATGACCCCTGAACCACCTAAACATCATGTTTCATAAATTTCACTGTTCATATGCTCCAGAGAAAGGAGGATTTGTCCTTGCTAATGACCATTATTCCCTGCTTAGAGATTCTCACACCAGGCAACCTCTATAGGCCACTGGCCAAACTGTGAACTGGCTGTCTCAGTGTTAGTTGTTCACTGCTTGATTCCATCAGTTATGACCACAGCCATGTGGTCATTCATATACAGGATGAATGCTGTCTCAGCAGGCTCTGTCAGTGAAGCAATTTACAGTAACTGTAATTGGGAGCTCTTCTTCATGAGTCCTGCATCCATGGATTTATCCAACTGCAGTTGGAAAATATCCAGGAAAAAATTATGTTTATATTGAGCATATACAGAATTTTTTCTTATCATTTTTCCCCAAATGACATCTATTTGATATAACAATATATCTTGGTCACTTTCCTTGTCACTGGAACAAAATACCCAACACCTATAACTTAATGGAGGAAAGGTTTATTTCGGTCTTAGAAGTTTCAGTCTAGTTTCTTCAGGTTTAAATATAGAAATGGCATGGTGAAAGGACTTGAGCAGAATAAAGCTGCTCACATCATGGTGGCCAGGAAACAGGATGAAAAGGGAGGGACAGGCATCCTTCCAGGTCACTCACCCACTGACCTACCTCTTCCAACTAGGCCCAATCCCCTAACAGCATGCTTAACTACAAACTGATTAAAGGAGCAACTAACTAGTGCGGTCCCTCCTGACCCAGTCTCCTTCCAAAACCCTCACCTCCAAGCACACGACGTTTTGGGGGTCATTCCAGATGTAAAACATAACACGACTATTTGCATAACATTTACAATATATTTAGTATTATAAGCAATCTGGAGATGATTTAAAGTATACAGGAGGATCGTGTAGGTTATGTGCAAATATTAAACCATTTTGTAGGAGGGACTAAAGCATCCAAGGATTTTGGTACCTATGGTGGATTGACCACTGGTGGGAAACTTGCAACAACCAACTGAACTGAATCAGCATGATGCTGGGTGTGGATGGCCCACCTGAGAACTGTTGCCAACAACATAAAAAGGAGAACTGGAGAGAAAGAAGTGGTGTTTTTGGCTCTTCTGCTGCCATTGGTTCTCCTGGAGGAGCATGTTAAGCCTCTTTCTTGATATGGCTATTCTTGTCAAAGGAGCTTGGGACCTTCTTGTTGCTGAGAATGGCTGTGGTTCAGTTTGGAGGAGCTCTGGTCCTTACTTTGAGTATTGCTTCTTGACTCCAGAGGGGACAATGTGTGTTGTTCCATCTCCTGGAGAAGCTAGTCACACTAGCGTCCTGATATGAACTCAGCAGTTCCTATCATTGGAGGAACTCAGGGCCTCGCTGTTGCTAAGGATGGCTATGATACTTTTTGGGAGAGTTCTGGTCCTTATTTTGAGTGTTGCTTCCTGGCTTCAGTGCAGAACTCTTAGACTGCTGGCACAGATCCTTGGTCCTGCTGGCACAGATGTTCTAGCTTCCACAGCTTACCTTTGGACCTTCCCAGCATGGATCCATGAAACAGACTTCATGAGTCATTGTCATAGGCTCTAGGCCTCCTGCTGGACTCATGCAAGACATTTCTTTTTTTTTTTTTTTTTTTTTTTTTTTTTTTTTGCAGCACTGGGGATCAAACTCACAACATTGTACCTGCCTGGGCAGGCACTTAAGCCACTGAGCCAAACTCCCAGCCCTAATGCAAGACATTTCTGTGGGATCCAGGCCCTTTGCTGGATGCTTTGGGTCATTAGTGTGGGGACAGATCTCCTACACTTTTTTTGTATTTGACTCTTTGGGTGATTATTATAAAATAATTTTATGATTATGTGTCCGGTATTAAATTGTTTTCCTTACAAACCCTTACTACAACAGTACCTGAGGAGGTCCAGGAACCAATTCCCTACAGATACCCAGGTCAACAGTAATTGTGAATGAGCTATTTAGTGCCTTCCTATCACAGGAAAATTGGAAAAATGACTTATGTTGTGGAGGAGAAGTCTTAATGTCACTACCATACATCTGTTTATTCTGCTTCAACTTGCACCAATCTCATAGCTGAGATTCTCCCTCAGACTCCCACATGTTGCAACCTCCCTCCTCTCATTTCCAGTACTTAGCTAAAGTCTCCCTCTCAGTAGGATTTTCTCCAACATCAGTAGACTCCTAAAATAGTATGATTATATTGTACAAAGTCTCAGATCCTTAGAGCTAGATGTCTTTACAGACCATTTCTATGTGGAATATGAAACTGGTTGGCTTCTAAAGCCAAATGTGCAGCGTTTTCAACCACAGTCTTCTGATGTTTGTTTCAACAATTGTGAGACAATTATCCATACTCTGTTATTAACAATAAAGGTGCAATATTTATCAATGATTCACTTTTATTTCATAATGTCACTTGAATTGTGCACATTGCATTCTAAGCATAACATTAAAAAGAAAATTATAAGTAATGCATTAGTGAAATCTCTGAAAACTAGAGATGAGAATGTATTGGAAATAAAACAGGGAATAGAAAGGAGTTCAAAATCTATGAGATGATGAAGTACAAGCCTTCAGTGTACACAGAAAACAAGTCAGGTCTCAAAACTGAGAATCATGAATTACCACAGTAGTGGGAAAGGCTTGTAAAGACCACACCATGAGGAGGGAAGAATCTAACCATTAGCGGTCTCTTTGTTCTTCCACTCAAGATCAAAATTCAAAAGTAGGGCATCAGATTGGTCTAGATTTGTCCTTGGCTAGAAGACATCAGGCTTCTGATTATAGCACTAAGAATTTTATTTAAAAAGGAGCAGTGAAATATAATAAAACACTATTACATTTTTTATATATGGACATTTTGGTAAGTTACACTGTCTGCCCTACATTTTCTTTTTCACTGGAAAAGCAGATGGAAAGTTATACCACAATAGACAATGATTTGTTTTAAACGCTAAGCACTAAATTTCTTAGAAAACTGCTTATGCGATGCAAATAACCTCTCATTCACATTGAGGAATGTAGCTAAAAAGAATATAGATGAATCTTGTAATATTCTTAGATGAACCAGTGTAAATCTATCACTTGTTATAAAACTAAAAGTAAATTATTTCCTTCCACTTCCACAGCCTTTGTTTAGCCCTGATTCAAGTGGAGGTTTTGGCTCCTCTTAATTTCTGCATGCTCTGTACTAACTGTGTGAGAGTTATGACAAGACTTTAAAGAGTAGGGCTGCCAGAGCAAGGCTGGCAGAAGCGATCATTCTCGAAGTGCCACGGGGCAGGGTGAGCGACCCATTCCAGACAGTTACTTGCCTTCACGAATTTCTGTGACAGGTGCAGCAAGTGAACTCCTGCCACTATCTTCCTTAAATGCACACAAATAAAGAGTTACCGTGTCCTGGATGTGAAGCCATGCCTACTTCCATGAATCATGTTGTGTTCATGACACTGCAACTGGGAGTTAGTCACTGAGACTTAATTAGTTTCTTCAAAACAGAAGATACTTATGCCAATGACTTAATACCCATATATAATTATACATCAGACAACATCTACAAAAATGCCAATTTAGATCTATTACCTCCAACAGTAAATATATATTTATTTTGCACTATGCCATCGAGACCTCAAATGAACCCTGAGAAATATGTGCTGAAACTGGCTGCTCTCCTACGTTTGCAGAAGGCAGACAGAATCAAGGGCAGATGTTCAGAGATGCTGACCATAACCAAGTGCTTGAAAAACTCCATTCATGGAAAATGGAAAAAAGAAATCATACTTCTTGAACCCTTTTAAAATTGTGTTTATATTTGATAATTTTATCAAATTTCAACAAAATGATAAAACTACAGGACTCCTGCACTTATTTAGGTACCAAATTACAGTTACTGAAGAAGCAAGTGGGTTACAAGAAATATAAATAACTGAATATAAAGCTTGGTTTTTTTTAACAAAAACAGGTACCCAAGTACATTGAGATGTGTCCATTCTTAGCTTTATTTCTCTATACATCTAATATTTGTGAAAATAACAATATAAGAAATTTAATATGAGGACTATTTTTGAGATAAGGTTTAAATTATATCCATTCTCACAAGAATATAATAATTTGTTTTGCTGGAAATGAGTAAAGAACATTTAAATATAAAAAAATAATAATACTTTTGGAAAAAATACCCTGGTTTTAGAATTCATAGCATCTCCAAAAGTGAGTGGAGGATATTTTCTAGGCAAAAGTATTGATTGTTCATTTAATAAAGCTATTTAACATCCGCTGGGAGGGAGACTCCAACCAGAAGACAACTAGCCTGCCTTCCTGGTGAGTGGTGAGCAACCAGCACAGACTGCAGGAAGAGAAAAATGTGCCTCCTGAGAACCCGCCACATTCGGTCAGGGAGGTTCAAACCAGAAGACAACTAGCCTACCTTCCTAGTGAGTGGCGTGCGACCAGCACGGACTCCAGGAAAAGAAAGATGTGTCTCCTGAGAGTCCGCCATGTTGGGCAGGAAGGCTCCACCCAGAAGACAACTAGCCTGCCATCTGGGTGAGTGGTGTGTGACTGGCATGGACTCCAGAAAAAGAAAGATATGTGCCTCCTGTAAGCCTACTGGTGTGCGAGCTAAGAATCAAGGACAGCGCCTCCTCACTAAGAAGCTCACATAAAGCAGCAGCTGTCTCTCAAAGAGTACTAACTATACAGTCTCTCTGACAGTAATGTGTTCTTTGAATGATCAGCCATCTGCACCAGTGATGGAAAGGAAAAAATTAATTCCTTGTTAATGTTAAGAATCTCTTCTTGGTGCCTGAGGTAAAAAACAGGCCCCTGACCTGAGTAAGTTTGGACTGCATAGCACTTGTGATGTGACACCTCGCATTTCTCTCTCTGACCACAGGAGCTACCAGGAACTAGTCAAGGTATGTTCTGTCAATGATTTTGGCCACTAATATATTTTTGGTACTATGCCATATGCTTGAAATGTCAAGATAAATTGAACAATTTACTTGCTTTCAAGGGATTCACATGCTAATGGGAAAATTCACACATAGCTAAGTGTAGAAGAAAAGAACAAATGCTTAACAGTCATAGGAACATGGTGCTCTACAAAAGATTTCTGCCTTGAAGTATAGGAAAGGATTTACTAATTGAACTGAATAACAAAAGGCATGCAGGATTTCATCAGTCAGAAAATGGTATGGGAATTTCAAAATCCTACAATTTAAAGACAATATGATGACATGGAGTTGGAAAAGAGCAAAGCTTAAGAAGCAGTGCCACTTGAAAGGTGGGCAGGTCAAAGTAAGATAATAAAAAGCATTCATTATGTTCTGTGTGGCTTATATCTGGATGTCCCACCCAAAGCCTCATCTGCTCATAGCTGGGACTTTGGGGAGGTGACAGAATCATAGGACTGTGTGATACTGGACCATGGGTGAGTGATAACAGAATAGTCTACTGATACCGACTGGTTTATAGCTGTGTGTGATGTTGGGAAGTGAAGCTTGGTGGGGACAGGTGAGTCCCTGGATGTACCCTGGAAGTATATATCCTTCCTACTTCCTCAATTCCCTGCTGCCTCCTGCCTGCCATGCCACAAACTGTTTCTCTTCTGCCATACTTCCTTGCCTTGATGCCAGCCAACTATGAACTATGCACTCTACAAACTGTGAGCTAAAATAAACCTTTCTTCCTTTAACTTATGGGTTTTGGATATTTTTTATCCCAGCAACAAGAAAGTAACTAAGACATGTGCCATACATATAAGGGGGAGAAATTAGTGGGAATTTTTATAAACATTTTTATGTAAAATCCTCTGACCCTGAGTGTACCTCCCAAAGAATTTAATATATAACCACCATCTCAATCATGGCAGAACATTTGGGGTATCCAATAATATTTCCTCATGCCCCTTCCAAATCATCAATAGGTTTTGCCTATTTTTTGAACACCATACAAATTGCACTATACAGTGCATATTCTTTAGTATCAAGTTGCTTTCCATCAGGACAATATCTTTTCAGCTTATCAATGTTGTGTGCATGTGGAGTTGGTTTGTTTTTACTGCTGTGTTATATTTCATTTGTATGGCTATATCACAATGTGTTTACCATCTGTCTTAGCTCAGGCTGCCATTACACAATCCAATAGACTGAGTGCTTTAAACAACATAAATTTATTTTCTCAGACTCCTAGAGGCTGGAAAGTCGAAGACCAAAGTGGTAGCATGGTTGATGTCTGGAGAGGATCTCTCCTTGGGTTACAGATGGCCAATTTCTCAGTGTCCACACATGTTCTTGCCTTGGGACCTGTCTCTCTTCCTTTTCTGATAAGTACACACTGGTCCCATCTCGAGAGCCTCATGCTTCTGATCTCAACTAAACCTAATTTCCTCCCAAAGGACTATCTTCTGATACCAAATTGTGGGTTAAAGTTTCATCATGGATTGTGAGAAGACACAATTCAGTTCTTAGCACCATTTTTGTTTTTGAATAATTTGATGATCTCCAGTGTTTGACTGTTATGAATAAAGCTGCTATAAATAGTTTAGCACAAATCATTGTGCAGACTATGCACTTATATATAGCTAGAGGTACTATACATACCTGAGTGGAATTTCTAGGTCATTATGTTTAACTTCAGAAGATAATTCAAAGACAGTTCACTCAAGAAGCTGTTAAGACTCTACATTCTCAGAGCAATGCATACGAATTTTAATTGACCTATGTTTGCCCTAGTATTTGGTATTTTAGTTAAACTGATACAGTCTTATTTTTTGTGAATTTTATTTCCATTTCCTGGGTGAATGAAATTAACTACTTTTTAAAGTTCTAACTGCCCATTCTTTTTTGTGAATGGTCTGTTCAATTCTGCCTATTTTAACTTTTTTTTCTTTATTAATTTCCAAATTCTTTATTCAGTATGAATATGACTTCTTTTTGCATATAAGTGAAACAAATACCTTTTCCCAAATGACTTTCCACTTTCCTATTGATGTCTTCTGATCAACAGAAATTCTTAGTTAAATGAAGACAGATTTATATAATTTTTTGGTTTTGTTTTATAGTTAATGTTTTTGGGGAAGATGGCAGAACGGTAAGCAGCAGAGTAAACAGCCTCTCTGAGTGATACAGTCCAGATACTGGAATATAGAATCATGGAGAAGACAAGAAGGAAGGAAGGGAGTCCCCTGGACCCAGGAAGAATCTAAACTGAGAACTGAAGCCTACAAAAAGAGTAAAAAGAAAAACTTAAATGAAGAAGAAGGCGGTAGCTGACAGTACCTTTGCCCAGAGCTGGACCCACTATACAAGAGGAGCTGTTGGAACCTGGGGACGCAGGATCAAGATAATGTGGCAGCTGGCAACTCTGGAGGCCTCTGCAGAGAGAGGCAGCATTGGAGGAGAGTAGCAGTGGAGGGGAACAGTGGACCTGGAAGACTACACCAGCTGGCAGTGAGTGCAGAGGACTCGGTCCTCTGTGGGAGAGAGCGATTGGCCAGGAACCATTTTGGAGTCAGGCCAGATAAGCCCAGAACCAGAACTGCTGCTGGAGGAAGAATTCCTAGCAGGGTGCAGACCCGTGGAAATTGCTCAGACTGAGCCCTGCTCCCACGTGCATCCTAGCAGCCATCATGGAGGCTCTCTGCATGTAGCCAGCTCTGTCTGGAGGCAGTGGCTGGACCGATCCCCACATGCACACCCCAGGGGCAGTAGTGGAGAACCCCTGTCAGTGACCAACACAGGTCCTCAGGCAGCAGCTAGCCCCACCCCTACGCACACTCCACTAGCCTTTGGGGAGCCAACACAGGCTGAGAAAAGCAGCAGACAGTCCTGCACCAGCACACCCAATGGCCACCATCAGATACCCGTGGCCGGCTCTGGCCAGAAGAACCAAACGGTCTCGCCTCAGAGAAATTGTAGCCAATACGGGAAGTGCCTGGGACCCCAGTACCCACTTGTCCAAAGGAACCCAGGAATATGTCAAGACAAAGAAGCTAACGGCAGTCACTGGCCTCCAATCCAAGCAGAGCAAGTCCAGGAGATGCAAATATGGAAGAGATCAGGAGTCACACAACAGAAGTTTCTGAAGCAATGGCAGCTGAAGTAAAGAAACAACTTCACGAGGCTGTAAAAGAAATTAGGACAGAAATACTAACTCAGGTAAAAGAAAAAATGAAAAACATAATAAAAGAATTGCTAAGCCGGGCGTGGTGGCACACGCCTTTAATTCCAGCACTCGGGAGGCTGAGGTAGGTGAAGCATTGTGAGTTCGAGGCCCACTTGGGCTACAACGTGAGCGCAAGCCTGGCCTGAGCTACATAGGGCGACCCTGCCTCAAAAAACCAGGTCTGGGAGTTTGGTTCAGTGGCTTAGAGTTCGATCCCCGGTGCCGCAAAAAAAAAAAAAAAAAAAAAAAAAAAAAAGAATTGCTAAACAGTGCTAAAGATGACATAGATAAAAAAATGGAGGAGCATAGGAAAATGAGGGAAACCTTGAATGAACAATACAAAAAGATTTAGAATACATGAAACAAATTCAAAGAGATATTCAGGAAATTAAAATCTCTATTGCAAACTGGCAAAACCACTTGAAAGAAACTGAAGATAGACTTTCAGACCTTGAAGACAGGTTTGCAGCTTGTGATCACAAAAGGAAAGATCTCTTAAAAATAACAAGGAACTTGGCAGTAACAATTCAACAGCTGCAAGACAACCCAAAGAAATGTAACTTAAGAATAATAGATGTAAGTGAAAAAACAGGGATCAATGCAAATGACATAAAGAGGCTATTTACAGGAACAATATCAGAAAATTTTCCAAGCATGGGAAAAGGAAGTGACATTCAGATAAGTGAAGCATATAGAACTCCAGCTAGCCATAGTCAAAATAAATCTACACGCAGACATATAATAAACAAGATCCCAGAAATTCAGCACAAGAACAGAATATTAAAAGCTGTTAGAGAAAAGAAACAGATCACCTATAAAGGAAAACCCATCAGAATCATGACATACTTCTCAACACAAATCATCAAGTCAAGAAGAGCTTGGAGTGAAGTATTTCAAGCCCTGAAAGAAAACAACTTCCAACCCAGATTGATGTACCCTGCAAAACTATCTTTCAAAATTAATGGAGAAACAAAATACTTTCATGACAAAGAACAACTGAAGGAATTCATGACCACCAAACCAACCCTACAAAGAATACTGAAAGACATTCTAGAGAGAGATAAAAAAAAAAGACCACAGCTCCAGGAACAGCAGCAGAGTGGTATCACCGAGTGTGGCAGACAACTGAATGGAGAGGAAAAGTAGGCAGCCAACGGCAGGAAAATAGCATGGCAGAGATGAAGCAGTGCATGTTGGCCATAACCATTAATACAGATGGCCTCAATTCACCAATAAAAGGAAACATAGGCAGAGTGGATCGGCAGACAGGATCTGTCAATATGCTTTATACAAAAAACACATGTGACTTGAAAGGAGTTTCATAGACTGAAAGTCAAAGGAGAGAGAACATGCTCTATGTAACAGAAAGAAGTGAGGGTAGCTTGCCCATTAGCTGCAGAGTGGACAAGAAAGACTTGGCACTTTTATACAATGGCATTTTTTATGCAATGGCATTTTTCAGCTATAAAGATAACCAAGACTCTTGTAGGTAAATGGATACAACTGAAGATCATGCTCATGGATGAAATGATCCAGAGTCACATGGGTGAAAATCATGTCTCCCTAATACTAAATCTAAAGTAGTTAGTGAAAGTAAAAGGGGAGGAAGTGTCTTAAAAATGGAAGGCAGTGGTCATTGTTAATCTATTATCATGATTTGAATCCCATATTGTTTTCATTATTCTGTTTAGTTTGGTTTTATTTTGTTTTGGTTGTCTAATTTTATTATGTTTGATGGCATGGACAGCTATTTTGAAGATAACAAAATACATTATGGTAGTCATTATTGATTTCTTATTATCTTATGTTGAAGCCCTGCATTGTTTCCATTGTTTTGTTTTGAGTGATTTTACTCTATGTTGATTTGTTTGATTGGGTTATGTCTGATGATATAGGCAGCTACTTAGAAGATAACAAGAGGCATTATGGTAATCACTGTTGTTTTACTATTGTTTCAAAGTTCTGCATTGCATACATTGTTTTGTTTTTATTGACTTTATTCTGTACTATTTTGTTTGATTTTATGATGCCTGATTTTGGTATTGGTAGCTATTTTGAAGATAACAAGAGGCATTATGGTAGCCATTATTGATTTCCTTTTATCTTTCTTTGAAGTCATGTACTATGTTCACTGTTTTGTTCTGATTGACTCTATTCTGTTTTATTTCATTTGGTTTTATTCCCTTCAAAATAAAAAAAATGAAATATAGTTAGTGATTTGCATGTCCTATTTAAGAAATGACTATCTAACTCAAAGTTATGAGCATATTTTCCTATAAAAATTTTATAAATTTTATTCATTAACCTTTCATATATTTAGATCAATAATCCATGTTTATAGAATCCATCTTAAATTATTTTTGTTCATGGTGTAAGACAGGAATCAAGATTCACTTATTCTATATAGATATTTGATTGTCTTGGCCTCATTCACTTAAAAGACTGTCATTTCCTTATTGCCATTTGAATATTTTCCTGTAAATTCAATGACTGTATATACATGCATCAGCTTTTAGGCTTTTTACTGTGTCCCACTGAGTCTCTTATAGTTTGTTTCTCAATATAGTGTGTGTCCTATACACACTATAGAGTAGTTACACACTATACTAATGAGTAATAAGGTTTGAAAATCTGGTGACATAAATCCACCAAATGTGTTTATCTTTTTGAAAATCATGTTGTATTTTCTATACTTTTTGTAATTCGATAAAACTACAGTATAAGATTTTCAATCTTCATGCAATACAGACATAATTGGGATTTCATTTGGGGATGCATTAAATGTATAGATCAACTTGTATAGAATTAAAATGTTAAAGATATTATGTCTTAGAATTCTTGAAAAGGGTATGTTATTATTTATGTTGTTCTTTTTTTGTGTCTCAACAATGTTTTATAGTTTTTAGTGTCAAGATCTCTATCAGTCAGTGCTCCCTAGAGAAATGTTTAATATAAAATACATAAATATATAAGAATTAATAAGATAGGCTTACCATGGCCACCTGTAGAGTCCATTAGGAAAGCGTACAAAAATACTGTGTGCAGGAGATCCAAAGGATCCAGTCAATAGGTAAAGGCCCTGAGCTACTGCAGAGTCCTGTGCAAGTCCGTATCAGGAATCCAAAGCATCTGATGAAAAGTAGAAGGGGCTTTGCTGGAATACTCAAGGGTCTGTGCTAGAAGGCTTAAGAGTCTGCTCTGGAAGCCAGGAGGTGATTGTAAGGCCATGATGAAGGCTGAAGCCTCTGATGAAACTGAAATGAGACTTCTTTCTTCTTTTCCTTTTTAATTCCTTTCAGGCAACAAGCCTATGGGTTGGTGTCACTCATACCCAAGATGGGTATTACCTTTTCAGGGAATCCATCTTTAACCACACCCAGAACTATGTTCAACTGATTAACTTGGTGTTTCTTACTCAAACTGACACGAGAGTTAACTGTCACAGATCATATACATCTTTTATTAAATCTATCCTTAGCTACTTAATGTTATGCTAAAAATCAGTATTAATGGAGTTGATGTTATAAATTTCCACTGTTTATTGCTAATGGATTAAAAATAATTGATATTTTTCTTTTTGTTTTACAGTGCTGGGAATGGACCCCAGGCCTTGGCACTGATCTAGAGTCCAGTCACATTTTATTTTTAATTTGGGACAAGGTCTCACTGAGTTGCATGTGTTGTATTGAACTTGTAATCCTCCTACCTCAACCTCCCAGGGTGCTAGGATATAGGTGTATACTACCAAAAGTTGATCTTTGTATGTGTATCTTGTATCTAACAACTTCATTAAGTTTACTTATTGATTCTCTTAAGTGGTTTGCAAATTATTTGGATTCTCACACAATCATCTAATCTATTTTCTTCTTTTTTCAAATATTTTAAAATTAGATTTATTTTCTTATATTACTGTACTAGCTGTGATCATAGAAGTATTTTGAAGAGAAAAATGACCTGGTTACATTAGCATTTGCAAAGATATTCTGGTAGAGGTAGGGAGCAGTTGTTAAAATAAGAAGTTAGGTCTAGGAAAATCAAATTAAGGAAATATATGTGCGACTTCAGAGAAAGATACATTCAAAAGACTTTCAAGAAACTGAATTGATAAAATATGACAATCATTTATAGGTACTGAGAGCATTAGTTAGGATGGGTAAGCAAAACTTGAGACAGACATTTAAAAAGAAAGAGAATTTAGTACAAGTGCTACAGCAACAGAAACACCAAAACGACACCCAGGATTTGGAGGTAGATTTATTTACATTAACAGGCATTGATCAGTATCATTCCCAAAATATCAGTTCCTGATCTCTGGTGGTCAGAGGTTTATATGGGATAAGCCAAATGAAAGTACAGAGGCAAAATGACTTATCAGCTCCCTGGGATTGGTTCTTATAATGTGCACCACAGTGACCAGCCATTTCTAAGAAACAAGATTAACAGGAACTGTAACCAGAACTGTTACCTGGGCAACTAACAAACTGAAATATATTGGCTGGAGGGGGCAGGGAATCTTCTACTACAGAAGTAGTTTGAGAAGGGGTAAAACAGATTAACACATTTTGCAGACCTGTTACATTCAACTGAGATCATATTTCCAGATCATAAAAGCCTACTTCAGTATTTCTAATGCCTAAATAACTACCTCACAGGAAGGAAAGAGGGCAGATAACACTGGGTAACTTTAGTTTGAATTCTAAGCTATAGCAGAAGTGTCTAAGTGTAAAATCCAAAGAAAGTCAATTTACAAGCTGACCAGGGCCTGGTAGAAAAATTAAGTACCTGTTTCAATAGTTAGAATTGTGAAAAATGAAGGGATTCAGGTTGTAGGAAATAGAAGTAAAGTTAAAAAGAAGCATAGAGGAAGTTCATAGAGTAAAACTCATCTACAAGCCTTAATTATACATTATCCAAAGTTTTAAGGTAAAAGAAAGTTCAGAGAAAAATGTTCTAGAAACAGAGAACAATGGGTATCAAAGAGTATTTAATTGAAAATTCAACAAAAATTTGAGTACTCACTATGTTGCAAGTGCTTTTCTGGATTCTGGGGATATGGCAATGAATGAAATGAGCAAGTACCCATCTTTGTGGAGGGACTACAGTTCAGTGTGAAAACAATAATAAAATGCATAGCATATCAGAAGGTAACACAATCTATGGAGAAAAATACAGCTGGAAAGAGAAAATTTGTGCACTTGTGGTGAGTACAATTTTAAAATAGGGTGATCATGGAAAGAGTCACTAAAATGATAATTTGTGCAAAGGTCTGAAGAAGGCAACAGAGTACCGACAGCATATATCTGAGTGAAGAGTGTGATGGGCAAAGAACAGGTCCCCAGGAGCCAGGCAGGAGCATATCTTGGAAAAGCAGGTATAAACATCCTGAGTCAAAGAGTACATTTGTTGTGTCATGGAACACCAGGGAAGACAGGAAGGCTGGGGAGGACAAGATGAAGAGAAGTTAAACATAATGGAGGCCATCAAACTACACCCCTCAGGTCTCTAAATTTGGGGCGATAATTCACCGATGGCCCCATTGCAACATTCTGAATTTGTCCCTATGGTCATGCCAAGGCCACACTTCCTTCATGCTGACCCCAGCAATGAACCAGGGCAGCAGAAATACACAGGCAGGTCCACTCCTTCAGACTCCTCCAATGGGTGGCTTGGCTGGAGGAGTCTCTGCACTATGTGAAAGACACATCCACCCATCCTCACGTGAGCACAGACAGGCACTGCAGCCTTGATGGCTCTTCCGTCTTCACCAGACTTCTTTTCCCTTACAGGACTGTGAGGGCAACTAACTGGTTTGATCATTCCCAGATTGATGGTGATGTTGCTAAGTGGACTTTAATATATTATTAATTGCTTTCATTTTCCCACCCATTAATTAACTAATCTATGGCATTAGCATCTTCCAGAGCCAAATCCATGTTCACTCTGCCATACCCTGTGCTAATTTTTTAAAAGATGTATACATATACACTGCGACTCATCTGTTTCATTCCTTGTGACTCAATTTGGAGATCTAGTTCCTTTAGTAAAGTCAGCTTTCCAGCTCTCTTCTGACATCCTTTCTATTGTCAAATTCATCTTCCATTCCATCCCAATTAGACTCTATAACTGGGCTTCTGGAATGAAACAGAAGTTCAACCCAGTTATGACAGTAACACTATAGACTTTCTTGTTCTGTGGATGAGAGTGCAGTAGAAATCTCTCTCATGGTAGTAAGATATTCTTTTTCCAATAATATCAATCTAACTAGAGAAGATCTCACAAGAGATCAAAGATTATTAGACGTCCTTGGTGGCCTATGAACTTGCTTTCCAAGTCAGTCAGCTCTCCTTTCATCAGAACAGCTAAGAGATTAGCAGAAACATAATGATGTTGTGGGTCTTGGTGAAGTAAACATGAACAAGTTACCAAATTCACTTCTTGTAGCTGGTCTTCCTTTCTATGTGCTCCAATCAAGAGACACCAACTCTGCCTCTCTCATTAGGCTGCTCCTCTCTAATGGTCAGTGAAATAGAAAAGGCAGCATTTCTTAGAGGTGTAATGTCATGGTTTCATTCCTTTGTATTACTCATCTATTCTAATTCCTTTGCCTGCATGGGAAGAAATAAGAAGCTACATGTTGAGATTTCAGAAGCCTCAGTAAAAGTGAAAGACTTAGAATAAAATATACTGATATATTTTTAAGTTATTATCTTCTTTTTCTTCATATAATTGTCATCTTCAAAGAAATAACAGAGACATAAGTTGAAAGCAAAACTTCCAATATATACCTTGTGTTATGGTTTGTATTAAGATGTTCTCCCAAGCCTCATGTTCTCATAGGTTAGGCTTTTGGGAGGTGACTGAATCATGGTGTGTGATGTTGGATTAGTCCACTAATGTTGCCTCTTACCTGCCTTACTGTGAGCTGTGTCTCCTCTGCCCTGTCAACCTGCCTTGGAGCCAGCTGACTATAGACTGAAACGTCTACAAACTATGAGTTTAAATAAACCTTTTCTTTAACTTGTGGGTGTCAGGCATTTCGTCACATCAACAAGAAAGTAACTAAGATACCAAATTTAGGAGACAGTTTGAGTACTTAAGTTTGCTTGCCTTCAGTAAGAAGTAAACTGTCATTTCAGAAGAGGTAAAAATACCTTACAGAAAAATAACTTTAAAACTTAGTATGATTTTTCTTCCCTAGAAATACTAACAATTACACAATTCTCTACATGTAAGTAAACTCAGAGCTTTGAATAAGTTTCCCTCGACTTACATAACACTTTTAAAGTTCAAAAGCAAAAAATATATGAAAAGACCTGGAGAGAACTAAGAAACAAAAACAATGCCAGTTTTACCAGTTTATGGTATTAAAGCCCATTCTGAATGCTGTCATCAGTTAGATTATAGGTGTGCAGTGGCGTATAGGGAATGCTTGGCATCATTGCAGATGACCAACAGGAAATGAGGACTCTTGTGAAGAAAAACAACCACACTTGTCCTGGGTATCTGTAACTGTGGAGTTAACATTGAATTTTGGAGACTACAGTGAAATTTATCTCACTTGGGTAGAAGTAAGATTTTGAGATGTCCAGAGACTTCTAACAAACAGATTGAGCTTCCTAGTCCAGCATTGGCCTTTCATCTCTGCCTTTGTCAGAGTCAGTGACCATTGTACTTCACAAGTGATTGTAAGAAAGTATTTCCTAAGCTTTAGTCATTTAAAAACTTATGCCTTGACCTTATCATATATATGTTCTATGTCTTAATTTTTACATTACGGTCATAGATTTGGGGCTAAACTAATGTGGCTGAAAGGCAATATCTGAAGATTTGGTGTCTCTTTTTCTCCTAAAATCCCCTGAAATAAACACATCACTTAAAATGTTCATTCATGGACCAGCCAAACTCACTTCATGTACCACCACAGGCACACATTTCAACTGCAGGAAACTGGTTATAAAAGACACTAAACATAGATGTAAACTTTAACATCACTTTCCTCTGAGATCTATGATTCTTAAAATAGTGGACAGTTGCTGAAGTGTGACTCTTTTTTTTTCTTTTCTTTTCCTGCTGCGAATCACAGGCAAGCCCAGACAACCATATAGAATCTTTTGTGTCAGAACACTATTTCAGAAATGCTTTTTACTTTCATTAACTTATTTTACCCACTGAGCTCTCTATAGAAATAGTAGGGATGAGATGATAAGAGGATATAGAGTTGCTTTAAGCCCAAAAGCATATAACTAGTTCATGATAAACTAGGTCTGAAAGTTCATGCCAAGCCTGATGATTTTTCTATTGAGTTATTATATGTACTGCCAAAATGAGCACTTTTCTGTTAAATTAAACTCATTTTAGCCAAGAAAATTGTAAATGTTTTGCTGTTTTATGCACCTTTTTATATTTTTTTAAAATAGTTTTCTTTATTTCTTGTACTTTCCTCAAATATGAAAAATATTGATCAAATAGCAAACATAACTCTAGGTCTGAGATTTTTTAAAACACCTTCTGTTTATACACTCAAAACTAACATGAACATACAATGAGATTTCACTTAAAATAATCATCATGTTAAAAAGTTGAAATATTGGAAGGAAAGGGGTTGGCTAACTCATTTTCCTGATTTTGCTTTCCTTGATTTTTAAACACTCTAATATTTCAATAAATCAGTGAAACATCTTAATTTTTTGAAACCTTCATATGTACTCAGTACTAACATAGATGCTATAGAAGTTTAGATAGGAATAAAAGTCAATACAGCCTGGATAAAGAAACTAAAGACCCAAAACTCACTACCTACAGCTTAAAAATAAGGAAGGTTTAATTTAACTCATGATTTCAGGAGATTCAGTACATGGTAAGCAAGCTTTAGGGAAAAAGACCTCATGGTGAAAGTACCTGAAAGAGCAGAATTGCTTAATTCACAGCAGCCAGGAAACTAAGCAGGGGGAAAACGCCAGAGAAAAATGGGCAAGAGACCACATATAGTACCCACAACCATGCCTCCACAGTCTCAATAGACACACCCAGGAGCATACTTTAGTAATCTGCTAGGGATTTCTTAGTCCACTGAAGTTGACACATCAGAACTAATGCTCACAATAACTGATCAGCACTTTCCCATACACCTTCAAAATGGTGGACAGTCATGCCTTGTGGAAGCAACAAGGTGTGGAAAGCAACTCCCTGAACTTTTAGTCTATTAGTTTCTTCTATTCTGCAATTCTGAGATGTGCATCAGGTTTTGCACAAAAAACTGTCTCAAGGGAGAAACTTCATTTCAAGACCAAGCACTTTAAATTACATGCATTGATGCCTCCATTTTTATAGCCCCTTAACATAATATTTTAATGTAGATGATTTATGGAATATCACTTGCACTTCTGGAGTACACTGGAATTAAATGCCATTTAGAGCCTTTTCCTATGATGACATTATGCCATTCTAGATCCTTTCTCTGTAAAACTGCTTCTCCTTTTTTAGTATCTGTTGTAAATTTTATGATTGATTGCAGATATTTGTCCTCAGGGCCCAAAGCCCTTACATTTTTTTCTTGTGTTGCATTCTTTATTAGGTCACCCAAAAATAACAGTGCCAAAAGCCGTTATGAAGACAGACATTTAGAGGAATTTTAGGGTAAAGCTCATGGAAAGCAAATAAAAAGAAGGAACCACATAATATTCTTTGCTTAGTGTTTCACCTTCTCTAAACTCAAAATTCTTCTTTTTATAACATGGGTAAAAGAGAGGGCAAATTACACCTTCTTGCTACTATTAAACATTACAAGTTACAGATGTATTTCAGCTAGGAATCATTATGTCACAAATTATCTAAGTTCGTTTTCCCTTCTTCAAAAGGCAAGGAAATCACACACACACACACACACACACACACACACACACACACACACACAGAGTGACACTGAATTCCTACTGCTAAAATTCTTTAATATCCCAATTTCATTTCTTCGTATAATAAAATAATGTGTTTATGGACATGCAAAAATAAAAGAGGAACTATAATCTCATTGACCAGGGTATTTAAATAATTACAACTTAATCTTTTACTAGCAACTGGGAAACAGACCAAAGATTGACTGTGATATATTCTGCAGTTTAATGAGGGCAGAAATGGAACAGAGCGTGGCCATCGAAAGTGTAGATAAAAGTAATCACCTGAAGTTGAGAAGCAAATCTGACCAACAAATTCATTTGGATTAAATAAAATTTTAATGTAATAAGTGTGAACAGTAAACCAAATTAACCTGGTAATGTTTATAATATACTTTCAAATCTAAAAAATAAGAAGAAAATAAGTATGATAAACTGACTCTGAAAAAGACTAACTTGGCATCATGTAGTTTTTCCAATCATAAAGGAAGCCGTTAGACTATCAGCCAGGAGAGGATTAAAAAAAGAGCAGATGTAGCAAATGTAATGGTGCAAAAACCCAGATAATATTTCAAAGACATTTGTATTCCTATTGATCACTTGTGCTTTCAAATGGTACTGCTAGATGTAATGTTAAATGGATGGTTACCTCCTAAAATACAACTGTAGGTAGGATGTTTGCTATGTATTAGAAATTGTTCCACATGCAGAATCATTCTTGCAATCCCAATAACACTCCCAAGAGTGGGTTTATTATTATTTACTATTAGGACTGATATTATCTTTGATGATAATAAGCACAGTAAGGTCTGCAGGAATGGAAAGGACAGATAGCTGGAGTCAGGACTATATTGGAAAACACAGGTTAACAATGTTGTGGTGATAACCTCACCATTATCAGATGGGAGAGAATCAGGCTGGCTACAGTTTCCCTTCCAGAGCACTCTTCACAGTAATTCCCATGGTAGAAAGCTGTGAAGGGACATTCTGTGGCTGATGGTAAATATGTTTTTAATGTTTTTCAACAGTAGTAGTACTTAGTTTCAATTCAGAACTTACCTGACTGTAAAAACTTTCAATCTCTGCAACGTAGCACATAGCAAAGTACTCATAAATTGTGGACTCCCCTTCTCTTAGTATGGTTACAATTGAAGGAGAGAAGGCTACTGTTGACCTGTCTGAAAACAGGAGGAAGGACTAAAAGACTTCAAGGATTCCTTCATGGTGCTTGATTTGGGGATAACGTCAAGGAATGACAAGTGCAATCCACTGTCAGGTCTTTGGCTTACCCTCAAGTGACTAAAAAGGTTTTAAAAGCTCTGAATAAAAACATTTTGTTACATCACTCATTATAATACCTTAAATACACTTACATGAAAATCCTCGAGGATGTAAAAGACATGTTTCTACTACACTTCTTGTATCTAGTATCTGTGTCCTCGGCAAATTTAGCCTTGCCATATCCCTAGCACTGAGGCAGGGGTTTCAAATTACTGATGAGGTCTTCTGCCTCTTTAAAGGTGGTATTAAGAGTACCTCAGAGTTCTGAGCAATATCGTCCCTTTTTAGATCTGTCCATTCATCATGATCCCATGCCAGAATTTGTTAGGTAAACATGATTGACAGACAGCCATCTTTATCCTTTATATGGCTGGAGGTCAGCCCTGGTGGAAAGTAATGCTTTTTTAATTAGCTGTTAGAGGATTGAGTTTCCTTTGTGTGGATTGCATACTGCTCTCTTTCTCTGAGCCAGTATCCAAAGTGGCGATCTCTTATTCCTTGCATGCTCGGTATAACTCAGATGACTGAAGAACAGTCATAAAAGATTCATATTGAAGTTGTTTTATAAAAATTTGCACATCTGGCAAAAACACACACACACACACACACACACATATATATATATATATATATATATATATATATATATATAAACATACTTGAAATAACAGAATTCTCAGAAAGGAAAATGAGCTCCGCTTTTAAGGGCTGTCTTGGCAAATAGTCGCAGCAAAAAGAAAAGTATTTTTTCACAATTCTTCTGTTGCAAAAATAAAATAAACATAATTTTAACTGTAATGTGCAAAATATAATTTCCCTTCAAGGAATAGCTGCTTCCATGTTAAGGTAAAATAAGATCCTAAAAGAGTTTTGGTTTGGCAGAGTTTGAAAAAAAAAAAAAAAAGCCAAGCATTCGTGACTAATGCAATGGCACTGTACCTCTTCCTCATCTTTTGTGAGGCAGGATGTTCACTTCAGGAGAAGCCGATTATTTTTGTGCCTAGAACAATTCAGGAATGTGGGAAAGCACTGTGAATTGAAGAATGGGTGTATACAAAATATTAACACATATTCAGAACACATGCTTTTTATTTAAATGTAAAATCACTGAGCCACAAAAGAAACACTCTCAAGTTCATAACACAAACTAAGTAGCTTGCAAATACAGTGATTAGATATGATAGTTTAGTATAACAGCTAAAATCCTAAAATCCTAAAAATGAATTTTTCATCTTATAAATAAAAAATAAAATCAATTGCTTATATGCAGTGTACAACAGACCCAAATTATTTCTGCTGCATAATTTCAAGTATAAATTAGACAGCTGATCTAGGCCTACTGCTTTTCTCTGTTGGTTTTCTTTTTGCATTAAATTTCACTGATTTCTGCTCTTTACTTTATTTTTTTCCTCAGGCTTATCATGCCCAAATATTTTCCACTGCCTTAAGGTGAAGAGTAAATGGCCTATTTGAAACTTTTTTTTTTGAGAATTTCTTCTTTTATCATGAGCTCGTTTGTATTTTTTTTAAGGACAGATAGAACTGAAAAGCAGGAATCCAGAGCTAAACTGCCTAGGTTTTAATCCCAACTCTACCATGCGTAAGGTTTGTGCTGCGGGAAAAATTACTTAAACTCTCTAGCCCTCCATTTTCTGGACTGTTAGACTAAACTAAATGTACTATTAAATTACTTTAAGAAATAAATGAATATATATGAAGGATTTAGAAATTCTTTGCATTAGGGCTGGGGATTTAGTTCAGTGGTGTAGAGGTTGTGAGTTCGATCTCTTTTACCAAAAAAAAAAAAAAGAAAGAAATTCTTTGTATTATTGCAATTTGGTTGTTCTTATTATTGCAGAGCACATCCATTTATAAAATGTGTGTGCTCAAGTAAATCTGCATTAAATAACAAACTCATTTAAATAATACACCAATATTTCTAAATAATTTTGTTTTTTTTTCCTTTGTGCCTCAGTTCTCACTGTGCAAACAAATATTAGGTTGCATTTATGAAATACAGTATGAGGAAAATCCACTTATGAGTCTGATGACATTTACCATTCAGTGGAATTCTCTAAACCAATCCTACGCAATTTCAAACCAGACACTTGGAGGAGTATCTGTCAGCTGTCTTATTCATGGCAAGAATCATTGATTATCAGTTGTCCATACTAGCTACTTAGGTTCCAGAAAAATAATTCTTTAGTAACCTGTACTTTTTTCTCTTTTCAGTGGCCTGGTTGGTGTATTATTTAAATAAATAACAATCCACAAAAGCAAATAGTTCATTAAGCGCAAGGACTACAAAACCAGATGACACACATAATTTAGAATAAAAAATCAAGGATGAAATGGTTCTAGGCAATATCCCAACATGTAGCTTTGCTAGTTTCACACTTGACATGAGACAGGCAAATACTTTCCTCCTGCATCTTGCAACTTCAGACAGAAAAATTGGTCTGTACAATCTGAAACGTGGACCACATTTGATGTCGTTTGAAATTTTTCCCTAGCTGAGGCTGAGTTTTTCCCACAAAAGGGCCATAATTGTTGTCAAAGAAATCCACATCTCATGTCTGTTTACCAGTTTCAACAAGCTATTTAATCTGGGACTGGTCTGGCTGCACGTGAAGCTGCTGAAGGAAGCCCCAGCAGAGTAACATGGGATTTGTGTGTTTTCTCAGATTTACCAAGATGTAGCATCTTTGTTTTTGGTGCACACATATGGGAAAGGTAACCAGGGGTTGTTATGAAGAAAATTAAAATGAAGAGAGGACAATCTATTTCACTGAGCATTTATTATGTGTCAGGTAATGTGGTCGTTAGCTCCATTGCATATTATATCTTTTGATCAACTGAAAACAAAATTAGAAAAGTTTTTCAAAACGAATGATTACCAGAGGACTGCAAGTTGCAAAGATGAGCTGTTGGAATCTGCTAGGATATGAATCATTGAGTAAAATTTTAAAATGCTCAGGCAGAGAAGATACTCTATGCCTGTTTTCTTCTGCATTCTGTGATCATAGTGTCCTTGAAAGAACAATGATTGCTATTGCTTACGGATGCACTCAGATCCAGGTATTAATGAATGGATAGAGTTTAAAATGCATTTCTTTAACGAAAAAACCTTCTAGAAACAGTTATATTTCTGCGAATCATAATTCCTTTTGCTACAATCTAGTTGGGGAAGCAAAACGCTGCTGCTTTGGTGTTTCACGTTATTAAACTATCTCATGGAAAAAGAGTTTGCTGGAAAGGTATAAACAAATGCAGCATTATGGATCTAATTAGCTGGAAGAATACCTGTATAAATGGAATCTGTCGGTCACAATAAGCAACCCTTCCCCCCACTCACTTATATAATAATCCTGGCTTTCAGAAGACTAATCACTACACACCATCTACACAGCATCTAATTTCCTCATCAAATTTCTCTACTGGGTTTAGCCATGCTTGTCAACTTCCCGACTCCCTCTTCAATAACTGGGTTTATTCTTACTGTCTCGCCAATAAACATTCCTATGAGCAAACCCATGAAAGAATGAAGTCCAAATTTCTTTATCGCTCCTTCTTTCAAGAAGGGTTTTCTGCTCACACGCCTGGGAAAGGTCACAGGTAATTTTGGCTGGTCACTTTTGGGTGGCAGGATTGCAGTGAGCACATTAGGCTTTTTTGTTTCATTGTCTCACTGACCACCAAAGGCGACCACAGGCTGCCAGGAGACTGTTCAGAAAAGCAAACAGGCCAGAATGTAAGCCAGTCCACCCTACTCAGTTTCTCCTCAAGCACAAATGAAGTTACTCACATTGATTCAGGAAAATGCAGATTTTCTACAGACACTTAACTTCTTTATTGCTTATGTCCTATATTTTGCTGAATATTAACAGGGACTTACTTTTAAGGCATCTTTTTGGCGTGGAGAAAAGCACTGTGAATAGTTTGAAAAGTAGCTCCTTTTCATAATAATTTTACAATGAAGTTCATTTAAATCTTCCCCACAAGGGCTACAGATGTAGTTCTGTACTGCAGCCCTTATCTAACAGGTATGAGGCCTTGGGTTTGGTCCTCAAAAGAGCCAAAAATAATAAAAATATAATAAATAAATAAATAAATCTTTCTTACTGAATCTCTTCCAAATATCTCCCTTCCTAGATGCTCAAAAAGAAAGGACAGCCTCAATAAACTACGGAAATACATAAACTCTAAAATGCTCATTTCTAAAATGGGTTATGTCTTCATTCAAAACAAGATATGTTAGAGTCCCAACCTCCTGTATCTCAGAATATGACCTTCCTTTGAGACTGGCTCTTTACAGAGGTAATCAAGTTAAAGCAAGGTTTGTAGGGTGAGCTCTAAGCTGACATGACTGATGTCGTTACTAAAAGAGGAAATTGGACACAGAGATGCACACAAGAAGGCTGTGTGAAGACGACAGCAGGGATCAGGGTGACAGAGCAAGCAGCGCCCCAGCACACCACTGGATGTGAAGAGAGGCAAGAAGTAGATTCCCCCACGGCCCACAGAAGAAACCCATCTTGCCCATATCTTGACTTTGGACCTCTAGAATCCAGAATTGTGAGATAGATTTCTGTTGCATAACCCAATCAGTGTGTAGTCTTTGAGAACAGCAGCCATAAAAATTAAGAAAAATGTTAATGATAAGTTCAAGACCCTTTAAAAAAAAACTAAAGCCTAAAGTTCATTCTTTTTCCATAATAAATTGGTAGGAGTTGCAAAGGTGTGGGCCTTTTTCTGCTGTTTGATAATCTTCTTCTTAAGCAAATTAGGTGTGCTTTCTCTCTCCACCTAAGTAATTAGCTAAAAGCTAATGAGGCCATTAGATCAGAGGTCAGTTCCTCACCTTTATACTCTTAACCACTGTGATGTGACCGTCCTAGGCCTTACAGAGTCAAGCATCCCTGGTCTCTACTCACTGGATGTCAGAAACCCTGTCCCCTGGGCTAGGACAATGCTGGAGACATTGTTACTGTCTCCTGGAGATCAAATTTGCCTCTGGATGAGAATTATTGCTTCTAATCATATTTTCAGCAATTGTAACTTTCACATACACACAAACACACACATTCCACATAGGTTAATTCTTCATATTCCTTAATCCTCAACTTTCACAGCCTTAGAGAATTTTCTCATTTTTTGTAATAATAGCCTTTGTTTTGTTTTTACATGCAAATGAATCCATTCAGTTCTACCACCATTTACTACAGTTCTCTCAATGACATCCCTCAGTTAGGAATGTAGATTTCTGGACACATAAATGGAACCTCACTATCATAATCATAAGCCTAACCTCAGAAAGCAATTCTCCTTTGTAACTAGAAGTTCTTACCTAGGGAACACTTCAGTTTGGCAAATGTAATCTGTTGAAAAGAAAAGTTCATGTGAATGAAATCATTCCATTTACAAAAAAGAATGATCTTCCATGGCAAAGGAAGTTTTGCCACTGCAAATATTGAGTAAAAGTATATTGGACCAGTGAATGACCTTTGTTTCTCAAAGACAAGAAATATAAGTAAGAAGTTTCAGGCATAATATGCTCAAAAATTCTATTGTGTGGTTTCAATAGTGCATAAAATACTTTTCTTTCTATTTCACACCATTATTATATTCAATTTTTTCAATTCCAAACTATAAAATTGGCCCCCAAGCACAAAGGTTGTCTTTCCTTTTTCTTTCTTGTTGAAGAAGCACCAGTGTTTACCAGCTTGATATGTTACTGGAATGTGCTATTTAGATTCAAACATAGGTTTAAATTCCAGATGAAACATAGAGAAATCATTCACCAGTTCCTTGTTCTAAGTAAGAGTCAGCTTTCTCATCTGTAGAATGGGAATATTTGAAGAGTTATTATAGGTATCAAGTAATTTTTATAAAGCACTTAGCATGGTAGTAAGAGGGCAGGTAGCAAGTAACCAACCCACTGGAAGTAGTAATTAACTGCTAATTACTGCTTTGAGTGCTAGTTATTTTCCAAATTGATCCATATGGATGTTTCCTTCTCTTTGTAAAACTTTTCAAATGACCCAAGTCCCCTGCTGGAAAGAGTTTTTTCATGGCCTTCTATTATAACAACAAATCAGGAAAGTCTGTATAAAACATGGGTCAACCAGCTTTTTCTAGGGAGGCGCAGTAGTACATAGCTTTGTCTTTACTATCGCAACTGCTTACCTCTGTCATGGTAGCATGACAGTGACCCTAACTACTGCTATTGAGTGGTAGGTTTTGGCCCACAGACTGTAACATGGCAACCATTATTCTGCAAAGGACAAGGAGCTTTTCTTTTTCATCTGTTACCACTCAGCTTAGTATTTTGGTGCTTTATGGGAAAAAAAAAAAAAACACTCTGGATGCATACTATGCTGAAACTTTTTCATGAAAGCTTTACAGTCCTGATTGAGAATAGCAGTAATTAAACTAAATTTGTAAATCATGGGATAATATCGGGGCTGAGGACATCAATGATTCACCACAGTCAAAGAAAACTAGTTGGTTCTTAGATTTTACTTCTGTTCCAGAAGGAAATTCGGCCAGCCTAAGCTACAGGCCAATCCTACCCATGGTGTGGGTGGCAGAAGCCTTGGCTAGAAATGACATGTAATTTGGTCCTGCTCTTGCTGATCTTATTAACAGCACATGAAGATGGATGACCTGGTCTGGCTTCCCTACAGCAGCAGAAGCCTTTATGGTCAAGTCTGTGTTGGGTTCATTGCTGTGTCATAAGGGGCTAGAACCTGAAACACAAGCACTCTGAAAACTGTTCAGTTCATGTTTATATGTTTTCCATCCCCATGGTTCAGACTTTGAGTGGATCACAAAAGCAATTTCAAAATAACCTCAAAGAGCACAGTGCAAGAAACAAAATCCAGAACATAAAAGTAATTTCAAATTAACCACTTTTATTTCAATCTTTAACCCCATAAAAAGGATTCACAGAATACAGAATGCCTCTTTAAAGTCCTTTTGTCTCACCAAAAGCAAGCCTTTGCTCAATTCAGTCTACTTTTAAAATATTGATTATTATAAACTGCATGCTAGTAAATGGTCCAACATCAGGGATATAGAACCTGGCTTTTAAGTCAGGAAAGCCTTCTCCTACAATAAAGTCCATGAAACTAAATCCCTACCCCTTCACTTGTGCTTTAGGTCATCCTTTCCCTCCCTTTTCCTTTTAGCTCTTCACTATAAAGTCAAAAGGTGAGCCTGCTTACCAGTCAGGCTTCCCTTTAAAAGGTAGGGCAGACAAAAGGCAGAAAATCCTCAGAAGGAATCATTTAATCCCCAATCACAGGCTACATGTGGATATATGATGTTGTGCTTGAAGCCTTAAATCATAATTCAAACAAACTTCTATTCCTTTTGAGAGATAAAAGAATAGCTACCAACCCTAAGGCAAAGAAGAAAATGAGATGTCTGACAAGAAGAAGAATGTAACAACCACCACCACCATTTATAATTTGATGTTTTTGGTAGCAGGTAATTTGTGGCATGCCCAGCCTGGGCACATGATTCCTTTTCTTGAGAGTGCCAGTCCTGCTGACGCTCAAACCATAAGCATCTGCACTGAGCAGGGGTGGATTAGTTTACCATCGCTGCATTAAAAAATTACTACCAAGGTTAGCGTCAAGCAATGCCTATCCAACATCTCACAACTTAGCTAAGTCTGTAAGGTCCTGTATCCTCTTCCACGTTTACAAGATCGTGACTGGATGATCTTGAGGCTTTTACAGGTAAACGGAGGCAACTTGAGGCTATACTCAGAAGTGAAATAAATCAGACTCACATTTGTAAATATTGTATTGTCTTCCTAGTGTAAAAAATAAATAATGATAATAATAATAAACTGAAAAAGCAATAAGATCCAAAATGTACAATAGAAAGTGCTCAAAATTAAAGAATAACTGGGATGGGGAAAGGAGAAATGGAAGAAAGGAAGAGTACATGTATGTAGGTATACATATATAACCGTATGTATGTATGTGTGCAAGGCAGATAATTACACTACTAATTTTCTGTTAGTTCTTCAAAAAGAATAGTTTGTGTTGCATTGTTTGATTGTCTGATCATTTTTTATGCCTACATCTTAAAACTTGAACAACTACTCCTAAGGCAACAATATGCAATATATTAACTAGTGTTGATTACTTACTGTTTTTTTTTAAATTCTGTATTATTTCTAACCCTTTTTCTGTTTTGCTTTTTAAAATAAAGAAAGAAATAAAATTAAAGAAAAACAATTGTGACTGAATTCAGTTCCTTGCCACTGTAAAACAGAGATCCTTGCTTTCTGTCTGGGTGTAAACTGGAGGACTATCTTTTCTCCCAGGGACCCCTACAGTTCTTGGCATCTGGTCTTCTCATGCTTCTCTCACAACATGACAGCTGACTTCAAAGCCATCAAAATCTCAAGGAAGGCCCATTCCTTCATAAGGCTCTATTAATTAGACTCTTCCTATTCATTCACTATACGTCAACTGATTAAGAACTTTAATTACATCTTCAAAGTCTTTCATCTTCACATAGACTGCAACATCACCTTGGAGGTAATTTCTCATCATATTCGTGGATCTTTCTCCCACTCAAGGAGAGGAGAGCATACAGGACATGTGTTCTGGGGTCAGGAATCTATGAGCCATCATAAAACTCTGTGTACCAGAGTGAGAAAGACTATTGTGATGACACTGGCAGTAATTTATCCTAAACTACTACATATGAGGCTTCATATACTCTCTCCATATACAAATTTAAATTATACTGTCCTTACTGTGTATGCGAGTTTGTACAGTATATTCTGTAGTTTCCCCATATTTGCAGGGGATATGCCTCAAGACACTGGTGGACATCTGGAACCATAGATAGTATTGAACCTCATATATTCTGTATTTTTTCCTCTATGGTTACGCACACATAACTATAGAAAAGCTTAATTTATAAATTAGGGACAGAGAGTAACAATTTTAATTAATCATAAAATAGAACAATTATAATTTACAGAATTTATAAATTATTTACTTCTGGAATTTTCCATTTAATATGTTCAGACCTTGGTTGATTATAGGTCATTGAAAGATCAAAAAGTGAAACTGCAGATGAAAAGGGACTACTGTGCAATCCCTGTACGCACACATACATATGCATATGCACACATTCACACTTAGGAATTTATTTACAATGATGGACTCACAAAATGGTTAGAATAATGCTCGCGTGATACACAACCATCACATAGAATATTTATTGTCTATTTCTTAAGATGCCTCCACCAAATGGCACACTCCTTTATGGCTTTCACACCATGAAATGAAGTAAAATCTTGAGCTAACTCTCTTGATGGGCACAGGACCCCAGATGTCTCTTTCAGGCAATGATTTTTCTCTTGCCTGGAAAATTGTAAAGTGAATTTTAAACCAAGGGCAACACCGTGGCAGTCACATGGATAAGATTTTGTAAAAAGAGGAAGAACAGAAACATCAGGACACTTTAAGCTGTCTCTAAATTCAGAATCAGCAGAATATTCATGTTGGCAGCATCCCTTAACTCACAGCAGGAGACTCGACAGAATGTACTCTCTACATAACCCACGCGAGCTCCGGATCAGGAGGGGAGTATTTGCATAAACAAAATCCTAGAGACCATGTCGTCACTATCTTTCTCTTCCTCCTCCTTCCCTCTCTCCCCTCCAGGCCAGTCATATCGAGTTTCCTGGGCTACCTTCCATGAACATCAAGGAATGCAGCAGAGACGAATGCTACATCGACACCAGCAGTGCCACCACAAGAGAAAACTGTTTGTACACTCTACATTTCTCAGTGCAAGCAAGCATCTAAAGACCTTGCACCTGTTCTAGTTAGCCCTGGCAAATGTGCCCTGTATTTATATTAATAGAATGATGTTTTCATAACAGAATGGATGTGCAGGCATCGTGGCCCTCCCTCTGGTTGCTCTCGTCAGTATGCAGCTTGCAGGGTGGGGTGCTCTTACATAAAGTGCCACATCAAGGGTGAAAGACACACAAATCCCCAAACTGCATTGCAGGAACAGTTGGGGAACTTTTTCTGGAATGACCAGGCTCAACTATTGGAAATCCAATTAGATACTCAATGAAGAGGAAAGTACACTGGGTATAAATGGACTTTTCATGGGTCGCTTGAAGCGATGAACTCTCTTGTGTTCCATCTCCTGTGTTGGTAATTTGTGTTATCTCCCCAGAGTAGAGCTGAGAACTGTTGAGATCATACTTGGCTCGATTCCTGAAAGTTTGTTTGGAGTCACCAGTGTAAATATTGCCCACCAATCTGTACATTTGCACAAATTAACTGAAACCAGCTACCCAATTCCTTGTTCATATTTGGACCTGTTGATTAACCCTGACAGCTGTAACCTCATTAGTGCAAGGTCTGGCCATAGTGGAACAGCTGTCAGATTAGGAGGAAGCAGACTCATGGAAGTCGCCTCTATGGACCAGGCACGCTAAAATCAATAGGCTCTCTAAAAGGTTTCAGTTATGTTTCTAATTCTAATTTATGTTGTGCTGCAGCCTTTTCTCCTAGTTCCGTAATGTGTGCCTGAAATCAGTCGTTTATGGAGAAAGCAGGGGATCTATCACAGAGCAGGAACAGGGATTTTACCTGGAGACATCAGATCTGCATCAGTTGGAAAAGGGCTTTAGCATGCACTATAATACAGACATTTTAATATATTTTAAAATATTAGTTCCTAATGTGTTTTTTGGCATAAGAGATGTTGTTAGTTTTGACAGGGGGCCAACAGTGTCCTGACTACAGAAATAAGAAAGAGCTTGCAGCTGGCGCTCACCGGAAAAGTGGAGAGAAAAGTGAGGAAAGACGTAGCAAACACTCCAGTAGGAATGCGGCTTCTCTAAATCGAACAAGAAGTCCTTGGAGTGAAACCTGTTCATTTCTACAAGAATCTGCAAGGAGGGAGGGAGAAGGTAAAAGTCTCCATGTTTATCAATGAAAACCTAGACGTCAAGGCTGTTTTCCACCTGCCCCAGAGTTGAAAGTGACGCTTTGGTGCGGGGTTGGGGCGAATGCCGCGTGCGAACTTGCCCCGCAGCACTTTCACTGCGGAAAGAAGAGGCGAAGCGGAGTGGAAAATGCTCTGAACAAAACATCTGAACACCTTGCTTCTGGGTCCAGTTTTGCCACAGGTCATCCTCTAGCCGAGCCTTTGGACAAACGAGTCCTCTGGATCTCAGTAGATTCGTTTATAAAATAAGATTTGCAGAATGACTGCAGTGGTCCTGTCCAGTGATCCAAGACTTGTCGCCCCTTCTTATTTTCACAGGAACAAGGCCCGAAATAGATTTGTGTACTAATTTTCTAACTTGGGGTAATTCTACTTTCAGACTGCCACTTAACCACAAATGCAAACAGGTGCTGTCCTTTAGCACCCCCTGGTGGTGTCTACAGCTGTTACACCTGCCATACCCTTGGGGCCCCGGAAGGTAAGGGTGCTCATTGTGGGGGTCACCGAGGGTAGGGTGCAGAGAGCTGTTTGCGGGGAAAGGGACTGAACAAAAATCTCATTATTGCCTTGTTATGCCTTTTAATGCACTGCTTCTTAGATACTTGAGAGTGCTGATTTTACAAAGGAGCCGTATCTATCAGACGGTTTATCAGTATCAACATTATGAACTAATGGGTGATTTACAAAATGGCAATCATACCTTAATTGCATTATTGTAAGAAAATAGCAAGAATTGAAATATTTAGCACAAGTCAAATGCTTCCTTTGCACATGAATATTTAAAATTCCCCCCAAATTTTGAATAATATGTACTTCAATGTTTCCCAGAAATAAATTGAGATAATACTAAAGGGTTAAAATTTACTGAGCCTTTTCCTACACCCTTTCTTCAATTTAAAAATCATTTACAATGAAAACTCTGGAAGTCCAAAGTCAGATTAAAAAATGTTATTTTTTTATTATGGGATGACAAGTAAATATACAAGTATTTTAATTACTGTAAGTCTTTACAAAATCAGTTTTACCCAAATCTTTAACCTTTAACTTGAAATTTAGATCATATTTGCTCCAATCACATCAGTCCTAATCTCTGCTTACAACTGCATTCTCTCCCTTTCACTCTGAAACTTTATCGAATCTTGGGAAACTAAAGCAAAACAAAAACATTGTCCTGGTTATAGTGTAAAAACAGATATAATATTTTCAAGCCAAAAGATTCCAAATATCAAAAGTTATGAGAATGCAAAGAAACTAAGCAAAACGACATGCAAAGGAAAAGAGAAAAACATGAAGTTCCAATTTTTCTAAGTCATATTGACTATGTATTGACTATACATGTGTATTTAATGCTAAGTATTTTCAAAACTAATTCATTTTTGTACATTTAGTCTGATGTAATTATAGCAATGATAACTTTTTCCAGGTAAGGTAGAAAACAAAACAAAACAAAGCAAAACAAAAAAATAAAAAACAACAACCGTAGGAAAAAGAAAAGTTAATAGTCCCTGAAGGAGACCAATATTTCTTTACTGTGTTTACTTGACTCCTTCTGGCAAAAGGCTGTTAGCAGTTGTACCACACAGTTCGAGCAGAGTTTGTCTCCAGAAAAAAAAAAATTGTGTATATATGTATATAATTGTGTCTCAGAGATTTGGTTTGGAAAATCTGCATTTGTTTCCAATGCCTTGTCTCTCCTCGACCACATTTATAAGCATTTTCCAAACTCTTTATGAGCACTTTGCCTGCCTCTCCACACTCCTAAATATCACCCTCTGCTCCTCAGGGCCAGCCACGTTTTCGCCCTTGGCCAAGGAATAAAACATTGGTTCACCTCAAAGGCTGCCATTAAATTTACCCTATTTAATGACCAGCAGGAGGTGCACCCACCATACTGAGGTCAGCACTGGCTACAGTGCTGTGTACCCCGCCCTCCCGCCACTGGCCCAGACTGCTACCCTGTTTAATATCTGCTGGGTCCCTTGAGCCAGGTAAATCCTACTGTTGACATGTTGGTACCAATGCCCTTGGAACACCTTTGATCCTTTAGTATGCTCCCTCCATTCGGGGATGCATTTTACTGTGTGTTGAATAAAAGTAACCAGGTATATACAGAAGTGACGGAAACACAGTGAGCTCCTACTGGAAGAATAAGCCACTTATATTACTGGAAGAATAAGCCACTTATGCTAATAGACACCAGGCCTATTAGAACCTTGAGTTGAAGGGAAATAAGGCCTTGAGACTTCTGCAGTCTGAACAGAACCACGATGGTGCCTCTGGTCCCCAGGGGTTGTCAGCAGCACCCTGTCCTGCATGCCCACTAACAGCCACGGTTTCCCTCTGGATGCCAATTTCTTTGCATTTCTTCCTCATCACTTTATCATTCTATAAAAATGTGAGCTCTCTTAGCATAGCAACTGCTTGAAACAACCTCTAGTGCTTGAATACAGTATTATATAATAATAATGCCTATAGTGTCAGCTTAGATTTTTAACAGGCTGATAAAAGAGCATATTCAATACAAAGGAAGGATTGCCTCTTCTTTATTCAATTAAGTACATAAAAAATGTATCAGATAGGAAAATTTAGATATCTGAACGATCATTTTATGCATAAGCTGTCAAATAGGCTCTGGCAATAATCTCTCAGATGTCCCCATTTTAAGCCCTGCAAACTCGCCTCCCTTAGTCCTGACCTGGAGTGACCAGGTTAGATGGTCAGAGCTCTCAAATCTAAATGCTGATTCAGGCCTTCACTCATCGCTGCCAATAATAGTTCATCTAGGTGCCAGATTTAGCGGTGGTTTCTTATGATGTGGATACCTGTCCAGCGGGAGCTGGACTGTGACCAAAAGCCATTTTCCTCAAGCCACAGAGTAACCGTCAGACTATAACTGCTGCTCGCTCCTGCTTGCCAGGCACAGAGCTTCCAAGTGAAAGAGCTTTGCTTCTCTGAGTCATCCTACAACTGGGCAAGTTTGGGCAGTATATAGAAATTCCCCCAGGATGAAGATTCAGTGTTGGATCTTCAAGTCTTTGAAAAAGCAAACAAAAGAAATAGGACGAGAAAACCAAATTCCTACTATTTTCTCTCCCCGTAGCTTGGTTTTCTTCTTCCTACTCTTACATTAATTATTTTAAGTTTTATTCAACTTAGGCATTTTATAGGAAACCATACTCTGACCCTTGGTCTGCAGTGGGAAATACATTTTTGAAAACTGCTCATTGAATTCATGCCTTGTCTCTTTTTCTGGGAGCTGGGTACTTTTAAAATGTGTCTCGTACTGTCTCTTCCTTGTGTAAGCACAAAGTCTCATTTTTCTCTCTTTTCAGAGAAAAGGAATTCAAGACATCGAGTCTGAAATAGTACAAGGCTAAGCAGAGGGTCAGACTAGAAACGCAGGATTGGAGACAAGCACACCAAGAATGAAATCAGGAAAATAATTCATCCTTACTAATCACTTCACAGCACACACAGGCCTCTGTCCTTGAGTTGTGTCTAGAAGAGTTGGATGATGTGTTTCAGGTTCAGGGTTAACACAGACAGACAGAAGTTTATTCTGGGTAATGCAGACTTCCTGGAGTGAATTTCCTAAAAACACCAAATTGTACCAACTTCTGTTTCATTTCTCATAAATGAATAGCATACCTGAGAAAACATTATTCCTTTAGCCGCAAAGTAGTAAGCTGTCAGTAGTGTGTTTCAAGTCATGAACCAAATATAGACATAAGTGTGTGTGTGTGTGTGTGTGTGTGTGTGTAGGAAAACAGCCAAACACATATAGTTATCATTTTGTATACATGGAAAATTGATTTCCTGGATGCATCTCAGATACCAAAACCCATAAATTCCAAAGTCACTTGGACAAAATAGTGTAATACTTATATACAACCTATCTATGATCCTCTTGCATGATTTTACTCGTCTCAAGAAAATGGATCAAAGATCTAAATATCAAAACAGAGACACTAAACTTACTAGAAGACAGAGTAGGTAAAAATCTCGATGACATAGGAGTAGGCAGAGAGTTCATGAACAAAAATCAGATTGCACGGGAAACACTTCCCAGAATCAACACCTGGGATCTCATCCTACTAAAAAGTTTTTGCATGTCAAAGGAAATCTCCAGC
>RJWM01009488.1:0-67904 GCA_004363535.1 Dasyprocta punctata | reverse complement strand
GCCCTAAGGAAGAAACAGCATGAAGAAGGGCTTGGTGAAGGAGAACTGCTCATTTCATGGCAGATAGGAAGCAAAAAGAACAGGAAGAGCCAGAGGCAGGGGGAGGGGCCAGGAACAAGACTATACCCTTCCAGGTTATGCTCCCAGAGTTCTATTTCCTCCAACCAGGTCCCACCTTCTAGCAGCACATTTGTCCAAGGTTAGTGCCCCATGATCTAGTCACCTTCTAAAGGATCACACGTGAGCCATTTGGGGGATAGTTTTGATCCAAAGCATAACATATAGCTTTGGGGACTTTGATTAAATTAATGATCTTCTGATCAGATTACTCTAGATCATCTGGATGGGCCCAGGGTAATCACAGGGAGTCTTACAGGAAATATTTATGGTGGAGGAGTCAGTCAAGGAGATGTGGCCACAGACGCCAAAGCCAAAGTGATGTAGCCATGGGTAGTAGAATAGGCAAAGAATGTCTCTCCCCCTAAAGTCTCTCTCTACAGAATGCTGTGCTGCCAACACTTGGTTTTAACCTGAAAGACTCATTTTCACTTGGATCTTCAAAGGTATAAGATAACTGTGCTTTTAAAATTAAGTTTATTGGTACAATTTGGATACACATAATGATCACATTCATTACGGGGAATTTGCACCTGTACATGATACATCATGGTTCCTTCTTTTTTCCCTCATCCCTTCTCCTCCTTTCAACCTTTCTTTCCTTTGCTATTTACAGAACTTTGTTTCTCCTTTATCTTTCTTTTGTCATTTCTTTTCCCTTCCTTCTTTTCCCTCTCCCCGCTGCCTAGTTCCCCTTCCCTTTTGAACCATTTCTTCCTATTTCACAATATTATACATTTTGGTCCTTATTTACAGTTTTAGTTTCTCACACTAGAAAGACATTGTGAATCCTGTATCTTTTTTTTTCTTTTTTGTACTGTGAGTTGAACTCATGACCTCACACTTACCAGGCAGGCGCTTTGCCATGAGCTATATCCTCGACCCAAGACAATGCGATATTTACACGTGTGTCAGATTTTTTCCACTTAAGAGTATGGTCTCAAGTTGCATCCATTTACCTAGAAATGTCTCAAGCTTATCCTTCTTAATGACAGAGTACTCCATTCTATTTAAAAAAAAACCATATATTCTTTATCCATTCATCGGTTGATGCATATTTGGGTTGTTTTCAAGATTTAGCTACTACAAACTGTGCTACTACAAACATGGGTGTGCATATATCACATTGGTATGATGTTTTTCATGCTTTAGGGAAGATACCAGAAGGAGAATAGCTGGGTCAAGTAGGAGCTCTGGTCCTAGTATTTTGAGGAATCTCCACACTGATTTCCAGAATGGTTGCACCAATCTATGCTCCCATCAACAGTGGAGAAGGGTTCCTTTTTCCTCAAAGCCTCACCAGCATTTGTTATTGGTTGATCTCTTGATGATAGCTATTTTTTCTGGAGTGAGATGGAATCTCAGCATTGTTTTAATTTGCATCTCTGTAATCACCAATGATGTTGAACATTTTTTGATATATTTATTTGCAGTTCATATTCCTTCATCTGACAAGTGTGTGCTCATCTCAGATGCACATTTGGGGATTTGATCTTTAAATTGGAGGGGTCTAATTTTTTGAAGTCTTTACATGTTCTAGATATTGGTCCTTTGTCTGATGAACAACTGGCTAAAATTTTTCCCCACTCTGTGGATTGTGATCTGTGCAAAAACCTTTTAATAGGATGAGATCACAGTTGTTGATTCTTTGTAGTATTTCCCATGTGATTGGGGTTTTGTTCATGAAATGTTTGCCTACGACTATGTCTTCAAGAGTTCTACCTGTTCTTTCTTCCAGCAGATTTAGCATTTCTGTTTTAATATTTAGATCTTTGATCCAGGTCAGTTTTAGTTTGTGCATGTTATTTTAAGCCATTAGGTTTGTGGTAATTTGTTACAGTGCAATAGGAAGTGAATACACTCAATAATTCCACTCCTAGGTATCTACATAAGAGAAATCAAACCATGTTCACACAGAAATTTATGGGAAAACACATAATAGTATTTTTCATAATATCCAAAAAGAGGATACAATCTAAATGTGATGAATTATCAAAAAAAAAGTATAACTCACACAGTGGAATATCTCTTAGCAAGAAAAAGAAACAGTTTTGCCACATGCAACAACGTGCTTGAATGGATAGTATGCTAAGTTGAAAAAGCCATTCACTAAAGGACAAATACTGTATGTGTCCACTTACATGAGGTACCTAGACTAGTCAGATGCAAAGAAACAAAGAGAACTGGTGGTTGCCAGGGGAGTTATTGAGTAGTGGATACACTGTTTTGGTTTTTTAGATAAAAGATTTTATACAGGAAAAGCTTTTGTAGATGAAAAGAGATGGATGGTAGTTATAGCTGTACAACACTGTGTCTTCAATGTCACTGAACTTTACACTTAAAAATGGCTCAGATGGTGAATTTTGTGTTGCATGGATGTCATTACGATTGAAAAAATGAAGTAATGACACATGCTACAACATGGATGAACCTCAAAAACATGCCCTGTGAAAGAAGTCAAACACAAAAACACACGCTGTGTGGAATGTCCATAGAACGCAAATTTGTAGAAAATGAAAGAGTGGCTGGCCAGGGGTAGAGGAAGAGAGAACGGGGAGTGATTGTAAATGAGCACTGTTTCTTTTGGAGGTGACAGAAGTGTTCCAAAATTAGATTTTGCTGACAGTCATACAACTCTGCAAATATACCCAGTATAAGTCGATTCTTATAATATGCAAATTATGGGTCAGGAATATAACTCAGTGGCAAAAGTGCCTACCTGGCAAGTGCAAGGTCCTGAGTTTGATTCCCGCTACAAAAATAATATTAATAATAATATGTAAATAGTACTTTAACAAGCTACTAATTATGATTTTTAAAAAAGATTTTAAGCATTTTTTGATGCTTAAAAGATACAAGTTTCCACACTTTGATTCTTTGAGTGATCTAATGGACAATGTCTTTTTTGTTTGTTTGTTTTGTTTTTTGTCTTTTTGAGACAGGGTTTCACTGTGCAGTTCAGGCTGGGCTTGGACTCGCTTTGTAGCCCAGGCTGGCCTTAAACTCACAGCAATCCCTCATGGACAATGTCTTTACCTTTGTATCATGGAAACCTCATAGCAAGAATTCCAACCTATCTGGTATCCTTACATAACTTAACAGAGAGAGGAAAAGCAGTTCATTAATGCTTGTTAAATGCTTAGTATTTCAAGGAAGATACTGCTAGGGCAAGAAAGAGCAAAAACAAAAAGTATAAATAGAAATTGTGGTAGAGTGAGATGTATGGTGATATTTACCCGTTTCCTCCTTGCTGCCAGCATTTGCTTAATTTTACATAAATACACTCTTTGAGGTTGAAGCAAATCTGACTGGTTTTCAATGTGAAAATAAAACGTAAAAACTGTTCTTGGAATTATATCTATATAGAACTTGTCTTTAATCCTAATGTGACAGAAATGTATACAATGACCAGCATTTAACACTTTTTTAATTTGGTAAATTTTGAAATATAGAACAATGATCAAGAATTACTATATTTTGTAGATGGAAATGCTATTTCTTTTTTTAATTTTTAATTTAAAGAGAGTAAAATAAACCAAAACAGGATAAAGCCAACCAGAACAGAAAAATGAAAGTGATACAGTACTTCAAAACAAAATAATAGAAAGTCAACAAGGGTCACCATAACGTCTCTTGTTTTCTTCAAAATAACTGTCCGTACCATCAGACATAATAAAATCAAACAAAACTAAACAGAATAAAACCGATCAAAACAAAGGAATGAAAGTGTATTTTAAAGATAATAAAACCAAACCAAACAAAACAGAATAAAGCCAATCAAAAAGGAACAGTGAAAGTGATACAGGATTTCAAAAAGGACAAATGGAATCAACAATGGCTACCATAATGCCTCTTGTTATCTTCAAAATTGTCACCCATACCATCAGACATAACAAACTCCAATGAAACAAAACAGAATGAAACCAATCCAAACAGAACTTTGAATCAAACAAGAAAATAAAACAGAACAAAACAAAACAGAACAATATTGGATTTCAAAAACAAAACAGAAAGAAATCCCGTATGTTTGCTACACTGCACACTGTAATCCTCTAGGGCCTGCAAAGTCAACCAAACAACAGAAGCAATAACTTGTTTTGGTATCTCAGATGCTATCAACTCAGCCTGTCCTCTGAATCACCAGGTTGCTCTTGTCTCCAAGCCTGTACTGGTCATCCTATAAGAAGGGTGAATTGGCTTCTTGTTCTTCTTGTTATTCCTCCCAGGCCAAGCGTGCCTTCTGCTGACTCACAGGAAGGGCAAATTTGGCTTGTTCTCCTCCCAGGACCTGCATGGCTTGTGCCAGGTCCCAGGAAGGGTGAATTGGCTTCTCATACCATTTCTTAAAATAGAATGCTATAAATAGAAAGTCTTTTGTTTCTAAAAACTGTCAATATACTAGAGTGATGCAAAAATAATTTAAAAAGTGAGTTTTTCATAGAAACCTTTGAGGTAAGGTTAGGATCATGATTAGCAAGTTCTAGTGGAGTAAGGCTGAATATGGGAGAGTATTTTCTAGGACAATGAAAATGGTTCAGATATGATGGTAATATTCTACCTGTATTGAACCTTCTCATTGTTTGGATAAAATGCCTGACATCCACAATTTAGATAAAGAAACTGGATATTTGGCTCACAGTTTCAGAGGTTTAAGTCCATGGTGACCTGTTGACTCTAAGGTGAGAATATCATGGCAGAAGGGCATGTTAGGGAAAACCTTCTGCTCTGCTATGAAGCATAGCACAGGACGAGAGTGCCAATGAGAGATGTAGCCTCCCAAGGCACATCCCCAGTGACTCACCTCCAACTGGCCCCCACCTCCTCACCTCCTAACAGCACACTGAGCTGTAACCATCCACAGATTAACTGATAGCACCCTCGTGAGCATCCTCGTCTGACTAAAGCACCCTCATGATCCAGGTGCTTTTCCAGATGTCTCCTAATCCAGTCAAGTTGACAATTAAGAGTAACTGGTGTACTGCCTTTATTTAAAAACTCTAGAATAAAGAATTAAATGGAGTCCATTGGGAGGGAGTCTCTTTGTCAAAAAAATCTATTTATTTGAAGTGTTTATTTATTTTAGTAAATAACAATAATATATCTTTGTATTTTGTTGAAGAGCAAAGAAAACAAAACCTGGATGGTATTTTTGCATGTACGTATGTACATGTGTCCTGACTTGTACTGATCAAAAATAAAGTCCAGCTTTGACTCAATGTTTTTGATCTATGTTTGTCAGGGATATGCACTAAATATCTTCTAGAGAGGGTATAAAAGTTGGGGAATTAGCTAGAAACCTCGAGAGATGGAAAGTTGTTGTCTTACAATTTTCACACTTCAAAGGTGACCCTAAGCTTAGAAATTACAAATCCTGAATCCAAGAGATGAAGGCAATTATTTAGGTAGTACAAGAAGTAAACTTCCTGACATTTCCTCACATTGGGTGTGAATCAAATAGTTTTTGTCTTAAAATGATTTGCTTGTGTCAGCTATTTGCTCTTACATTATTCTAAAAGAGATTTAACTAAGCCAGTTATAGAAACCAAACATTTGATGTAAAACTCTTTGCCAAAAGCTGATCCTCCTTTTGTGGTTTTTCTATGCTTTTTTGTTGGAGATGGGGAGGAAGAGCTGTGTATGTGATATGTGTGTTGCGTATCAGGAGGTGGCAGAAGAATCTGTGAGAGCTGTGTTTGCCTGTAAACAGAAAGTGTAGGCTGTCTCCTTGCTGAATCTTTATAGCTGTGATACCCTTTGGACAAATGCTGAGTAGAGGCAGAAGCCACAGCCTGTGTCTCAGGCTGCTCTAACTGTTGCCATGAATGCTTCCTGCCCAACACAGAGCTGCCTAGAAGTTGAACCTAGTCCCTTGATGTCCCTCCTGAACAGGCCTAAAATCAAATGGAGGCCTGGGATTAGTTTCATCTTCTGAGCCAGAGAAAAGCTCAGGGCAGGAAACTGACTTTTGCAACAAATATCCTCAACCCAAATATTGCTGCTGTTGATTGATGCCTTTGCAATTTCTTTAGTATCTGTGATGGTTCAACTTCATTGATTGATTCGAGAGATGCCTAGATTAGTAAAGTCCACTTCTGGCTGTGTCTGGGAGGGGCATGCCAGTGTGACCTTAGGACTGTATCTGGTCACTGGCCCTTTCCTCTCTAGTACTCTTCCCTCACGCTCTGCTTCTTGACTGCCATGAAGTGAGTATGTGTGCTTCACCGCAGCTTTCTGCCATGATGCTTGAGCCATAGAAGCAGTTGATCATGGGCTGAAGTATGCATTTATCCCAGATTAAGCTCTCTGGGCCAGCCAGAGAAAGGGTATTTACAGGAAGGACTTGGGACTTCAGTGAAATAAAGAACCAACACTTGAATCCTACAAGGAGTTGCTTGGAAAGCCAAGATGAGCTTAAATATCAAGTCCATGGGACCAAGTGGGGAATGGGAAGTAGATACAAAGCCAAGAGTCAGAGGTAAGACGGGAGCCCTTGGATTTAGGAGGAACATCTGAAGAAAACAGCATGAAAGGGCATTTTATTAGAGAACTACAACCAGGGCCATGGGTAGGAAGAGAGCTCTGAAAGACCATGAAGCCATTCTTGTCTGTCATTCCTCTACCATGTATGTGACCATGTGAATGTCCACAGCTTAGTGGGCCCCCATCAGTTATCTGTCCCAGAGGGAAGCTATTCTACAACCTGAGGAGGCCTGGATAAAACCGCCTCTCCTTTTACCACGTCATTCATTGAATCCTTTCCAGAAGCCTGTCTGATTCTCTAAGATGTTTCATTGACTGAAGGCCAGTGGTTCCCTCTCAATGAATATCACTAGCATATGTTTATTCTTTCTGCAGTTTACTCCACTTTCTGCATTCCCACACTTTTACCTACAAAAGAAGAGGAAGTAACCCTCTTTACAAAGTGTTCAGCTTCCCCTCTAAACATGGAATGTTTCAAAGTGAGTGTGGCAAGGCAATTTATTGAGAAAGCAAAAGGTTTTTATTTCCCCCAATAATAAGAGTTTTTATTTTAAAGTATTGAAAGATAGCCACAGATAATGCTTAGATAGAAAATAATTTCATTTTTTCATTACAATGGGAAAACATGATTGTTGTAACAAAAGCAAGACTACAAGATTTATGTAGTGCAAAATGAGAAGCCCAAAGCTAAAGACTGCTAAAATTTGTCTCATACCTTAGGATTCGTGACGTCTGAGTCAACCATTTATCTTTCTTGTATTTTATATTCTCATTTGCGAAATTATGAGTTTAGAAGACATGAATCTTCAAGGTTTGTTCTAGTTTCAAAACATCATTTTTCTTTTTTTTTTTGCGGTACTGGGGATTGAACTCACAACCTTGCGCCTGCCAGGGGAGGCGCTTAAGCCACTGAGCCAAACTCCCAGCCCTGGTTTTTTGAGGCAGGGTCGCACTGTGTATCCCAGGCCGGCCTCGAACTCACAACGCTCCTCCTACCTCAGCCTCCCGAGTGCTGGGATTAAAGGCAAAACATCATTTTTCTAAGAACAAAACTGATTTGTGGTAGCATAAAACAATAAACTATCATAATTCACTTGGCAAATCAAATAAACCTGACATTAGCTTTATAGACTTTTAAGACAATATACAAAGGATTTCTCTAGAGAAGGAAAACTGCTTTCTTATTCTCAATATATTTTTATATGTGCCTACTAATTTTACAAATTATTAAGTTTCAATGTGTTATTTTTACACATGCATATAACATATTTGGGTCATAATAGGGCTTTTGTCCTTCCAGCCATATATATTTGTTTTCCTCTCCCATCTCCTTCCCAAGAAAGCAGCCAGCCCTTTCAGTTTTCATGGCCTAAACTTTGAGTTTCTTTTTGTGTGACAAGCCCAAAGATGACAGATGCAGCAAAAATTCTTCCCCAGAACTTTGAGGCCTCAACCAAGTCCGGGAAGCTGGCTCCCGGAGGAGACTCTCCAATGCTTTTTGGGAATATATTCCTCTTTCCAGGTGGAGAAGATGGCGTCAGGGAGCTGCATGTGGCCTGTACTGCTGAAAGCAATCCTGAGCCTCGGGGGGTAGCATCCTGGGCCACAAACAGTAAGGACCAGAACTGACTTTGTGAAGCTGAGTGATTAACCTCCCTGGCATGCTTGTTCCCTGCAGCTTCAGGACTTTTGCAGGGCATTTGTGTGTCTGTGTGAGTGCGTGGTGAGAAGATACAGAAATGACAAAGGACATCTGAATTATCACCAAGACTGACTATTCCACTCAGGAAGTGGGTGAAGGCTTTGCCCAAATTGATTTTATTTGTAGAAATAAACAAGTGTGACCTATTTTACACCTAAGTACTGTGCAGTTAAGCTCACAGAAGTTAAAACTGGTTTCTAAAAATCATCTATGTTCAGGAGGGGGAACTTTGTGGTCCAACTTGCCAGGTTCGGAAGCTTCCCATCACCGCTAACAGGCTCCTCTAACTGCCTTATTTGTGCATGGCATTTGTGCCATTGGCATTGCTCCTGTGCTCCAGGTATTTCCTTAGTAAGAGGAAACTATTAACAGCCATTACTTGACTGGCACAACATCCTGCAGAGAACTGGGGCATGAGCAGCCCTAATTGGAGAACTTTGCTCAATGTGGTTTTTTTCTCTGCATTTAGTAAAATAGCAACACTACGGGCTGTATTTTACATATATCATTCCTCTTTGACTTAATGACCACTCAAGCAAATGGTGTGGCGGTGGGAACACCCTTCCCAGGGCCTTGACCTTTCCCTTTCCTGCTGCCCTGGGGTTATTCTCTCCTCACAGAAGTCACTTCTGACCACTGTTGAACTGTGGTAGCAAAAGATGGTACAAGCCCAGGAGGTCCCAACAGACCCAGCCTGCCTTTGCCTCTTGGTCTCTCGTCTCTACTTTAGGTAGGCTGGGGCAACTCTTCTCAAGGTTTCTTTTTGTGATTTTTTGGATATCTCTCTCAGGAAACGGAGTGGTGAGTTGAAAACATCCTTATTAGTTTCCTCTGTATCCACGAGCTCAGACCTGAAACCTCAGCATCATTCCTGACTTCTGCCATCGGCAAGGGCTGCCACATGGGCAGGCCATCTCGAACCACTCTGGACATAATTTACTTTTGTACATAGAAATCTGTATGTGAGAGAGCACATGGAGGCAGTTTGCCAGTGGTTCTTTTGTTGAAGAAAGCAAAAGAACAGAAGACGTAGAGGTTCAAGGCTGGACTGGGAGGCTATGAATCTGGGTCTCAGGCTTTGAAGAGGGAGACAAAACTGGGTTTTAAAACGCACTGTATGTTCCACTCATTCCAACACAAGGAAAACTTCTGAAATTTGGTATGTGTTGTCTGAGCATGTATGCACACCTCAGATCAAAGGGTTTGGTGCAGTTAGATCTAGATCAGACTTCATACAAGCCTATGGGCTGCAGGGCGGAGTCTGCCAGGTGCTATTCATCTCAGGAAGCCAGGTGGTTTTGCTGGGTGCAGTGGCTCAGGCAGTGCAAACCGAGGCTGGAAGCTGACCCAGGGACAGGAGGCAGACAGATGGTGAAATCTTTTCTTTGAGTCTGTAGCACAGTGATGGTCTTCTTCAGGACTGGTCTTTTTCCAGAGCAAGAAGGTGTAGAAAGGGGAGACTAAGGTGAGGAGAAGACTCCATTGTCGCCACTGGACCATGAGCTCCAGAGAGCTGGTCAGAGGCTGGACTCCCTTGAGGAGCTAGTGCAAAAAGTTTTCTTTCTGCCCTGAAGGCTGATAAAGGGCACACACAGGTGCCCTGGTATTGTATGCATCATGTGCGAGTTTCTAACTGAGATTAGCATAGTTCCTCATCAGCTGGAAACTGGGGAGCCAGACAGCTGCCTTGATTTCTACATAGATTCAGTTTCCTTTTCCTAGAGAATGCCTGCTTATGGTAATGCTCCCCTCCTTCCTCTACCTTAGGAAAGAATGTTGAAACGATGGTAAGAATATGAGGCTTTGGAGTTTCATTTCCTGGGTATAAATTGCTATTCTATCACTTATTGGTTAGGGGATGTTGGGCAAATTAACTGACCCATTTTTTCATTTGAAAGATGAAGTAAATAATATCACATGCCTTGTTATGAGTATCGAATGAGTAAATGAAGGTAGTACAATGGCCAAAGAAAATACACAAAATACTTTAGTTATGATTATCACCCCCACAAAGAGGAGGAGTATGGCATAATGTCTGCTGCACCTTGGGCCAAAACCACCCTGGATTCTGAATAATAAATGAAAAGGAAGACTCCCCAGGTGGTGCAAGGGTACCTACAATAGCAAAAGACCCTCCTATGCCCCCATGCCAAGTATTACAAAATCATGGTGGTGGGAATAGATAATCCTGACTAGAAGGAGTTAAAACTCTGCTAGAGAAATTCCCCTGAAAACAGCTGAAGGCCAGGGGCAAAAAGAAAGAAAGAGAGAAAGAAAGAAGAAAAAACAGATAAAAGAGACACAAGATAGCACAGGTAGCAATAGGGACTTACCAGAGAGAGGGAACGGACAGGCAGAACAAAAAGAAAACCAAGCGCATGAAGCCAAGCTAAGACAGCTGTGCCTCCCCGCTCCCCACTCCAATAAATGCAGGGGAGACAGCAGGGAAGGGGAGCTGACTAGCTTTGGGGAAATCTCTTACTCAGGACGTACTCACACTTAAGCACTAACACACACACTCTCTAGGGTCACTGTATTATCTACTGTAGAGCCACTGTGTACTATAGTAGATATTCTTACTAACCCTAAGCTAACCATGAATGAGTCACTCCCTTGCCAACCAGCTGCCCACCCCAAGGATAAGGCTCTGTCAAGGACAAATAAGCAAACAGAAAGAAGTCACAGAGAGACCACTGGAAGAAATGACATAGATGAAGGTGCCTGGTCTAATCCAAAGACAAGCCCAGGAAGCCACCTGGGTCATGGTAAATTCTGGGGAAGGGGGAGGGTCTCTGACTCCCTGTAAAAGAGACATGGGTCCGCCAACTTTCTGGAACCCTCTACCCTGATTCGTATCAGCAAAGCTATCTTTGTTCGCTTTTTATCCCTTTTTATTTTCCTCTTCACAAATAAAATGTCTTGCTTTCTTTAAACTTTGTTCTCCTCATTCTTCACTGGGGCTGAGTTTGTGATCCCAGCGAGCTGCCCACACCAGAGCAGAGCAGCAGCCCTCGTCCTCCGGATGCAACGCTAAAAAGTTACAAAACTCAAAGCAGCTTTTATCACCCTGGCTCCTGACTCATATTTATTCATGCCTTCATTTGTTTGTCCAGCCATTCATTTATCCACCCAATGAGTTCTTACCAAGCATCTACTGGGTACCAGGGAGTGGCCTAGGTAATGGGAATATAGCAGTGAAAAACACAGATAAGGAAATGTCTTCATTCTCATATAATTCTAGGCCTCCCAGACAATCAAGACTTGTACTCTCTAATGTCCGGATCCTGTTAGGGAGTCCGTGGGGGAGCATTGCTCACTGCAGCCTGCATTTTAAGCCACAAGCAGGGCTGGACAGTCTGAGTGTTGATCTGGAATAGCACCTAGAATCAGTGCAGCCTGGGATGGATGCATTAGCCCTGGGAGAGGAGGAAAGCCAATAATCAGGGTCAAAGGAGCAGTGTCAGCTGTTAAGGAGTAAGCTCCGGTTTGCAGAGGTGTTAGAAAGAGGCTAAGAGGCAGAGTGCAGGCCAGGTGACCTTTAATAGGTCAGGATTAAAGAAAGGACATTGAGGATCCATCATGCTAGGGGCTACTGAGGTGGCAGGAAATCAAGGGTTAATGATGGTGACAACAACAATAAACATTTGCAGTCGAATGTGTCTTGCGGACTTTCTGTGTTGGTGCTAGCTACCAAGCTAATCACTTTACATATACAGTGCCGTCAGGGGCTTTTGGGGATATGCTCTTAAGTATAGAAAAGAAGTCAGCAAATCTCCCCATTCTAGGTCCCAACCAAATGGTAAGATGAAGTTGAGCCTGTTCCCCATTTCATGGTCTTCTTAGCAGCTGCATCCTACAGTGGCTGTAAAGAGGAATTGAAGACAGCTTAACAGCTCCCCTCACCCCAAAAGAACATTGGGCATCTCCGAGCAAACCACCTATTTATGAAGCCTCTGTACAGTCCAGGAATGTTCCTCTTTGGGCATCACTTTTCAAAAGGGCACAAATTCAAGTGCCTCAGGGGCCAGACAGGTACTGTGAATGGGTGCGTGTAAGGAAAGCTGACCTGCGTCTTCAGAGCAAGGTAAAACCCAGGGGGACAGCGGCCATTGGAAAAATGCTTGTCTTTCCATTCATGAAACCTAATTGCCAGATCTTCTGATTTAATTCAAAAGAAATCAGAAATGCAGATTAGAATATAAAATCTCCAAATTTTCTAATGTTGATAATGAACATAAAAATTAAAAGAAACCATTCTTATCTGGGTCTTCAGTGATACCAATGAAATGAAACACACCTAGCTGCCTCTGTGCAAGTATACCTTGCAACATCTCAGCAATATCAGAATTGAATTCAGAGTTTTTGGAACACCTTTCTGAAGCATGCTAAGTCCTTCCACCCAGGTAGAAACCTGTTGGCGCTGCATAAACACAACTCCTACCAAAACAAAAGCAGCCCCCCAATCTTAGTTATCTTCTTCTTTAGGAAGAAGTAGGAAGGGAAGAGGTGAGAAGGGAAAGGGAGGAAAGGGAGAAGATGAAAGAATTGGGAGGCAGGGAAAATACTAGATTCTGTGCTGAAATATGCTACAGATACCCCCTTTAGTTCTCTCAGTTCTGCAGGCTGGCACTTTTCTTGTTTTACAGAAGAAAAACCCTGCCAAAGGTCACACAAAGCCAGAACCTGTTGAGAGGACCCTGTTCTCTTTCCAGTGTATCCTGTATCACTGACTGCAAGGACAACTGGGCCTGTGGCCTCAGAGGAGCTGGTGCCAATCATTTCAGGGTACTTGCCCAATGCTGCAGCGCTAAAGCATACGGTTAGCACCAGGCAGCTGAGAGCTGGGTGATTGGCAAGTGAGCAGAGGGAATATCTACAGTCCCTGCAGCATCCTAGCTTTCCTCAAAAGCCTCATTCACGACTGCTAAACCCTTGCTTTTTGCTCATCACTGGGCTTGGGAGATAGAAAATACAGGAGCAATGGAGGTCCTGGTTTTTCCCTGCAAAGAGCTGTCAGCCAAATGAGACCCAGATTCTCTAGAGGGCATTGAGTTGAGGGCCTTGGATCTTGAGGTACCTTGTCGCCCTGTGAAAGATGAAATGACCTTCCCTCCCACTGAGACAAAATTGGGGAAAGGTTACTTACAAAGTTGATACATGCCAGGGAATCAGGGCTCTGGGACTTCTCCAAGGTAGACCTACAGATGGCAGAAGCGCTCATTTCATCACATTCAAAGTCACACATGTGAAATAGTACTCAGAAAAAAGAAAGGAAAAAAAAAAGGAAAGAAAAGGAAAGGAAAGGAAAGAAAAAAAAAAGCAAAGAACCAACTACTGTACACTTCAGCATGGATGAATCTAAAACCCATAATGCTAAGTGAAAAACCTAACACAAAAGACCATATATGCAAAAAAGCACGTTGATATAAATTGTCCAGAATAAATCCATCTATAGGCAGAAAGAAAGTAGATTAGTGATTGTTGCAGTTGGGGGTAGGAGTAGAAATTAACTAAAAATGAATGTGAGAGATCTTATTTGGGTGGTAGAAATGTTTTAAAATTGAATTGCGGTATTGGCTGCATACCAGATGGATTTTCTAAACTTCAGTTGGACACTTGAATGAAATTTATGGTATCTAAATTTGTTTCAACACATGCACGCTATACTTCTTGCGGCCTGAGGGAAGTTAGAGAAGTTTATCACCTCCTATACAAAGCCAAAGAGGAAGTTACCCTGACCACAGGTAGGCACTGTTTTCTAGAACTGCTACTTTCTCATGAACACTGATCACACAGGTGGAACTTTCACAACTTCAAAGTCACACAAATGGTTTGGGGTGAAGAAGTTGGAAAGTAACACGAATTTGGTTCTACTGTATGTGGCTAAGGCAGCACAGGCAAGAAGGAAGTAGACTCCAGCTCAGATGGTCCAACAAAAACAAGGCCTCTGTGGCAGCTGTCCTACTTTTGGGAAAGGGTTGAAATTTTACTGTTTTCACAACAATGGCTCAAGGAAGAAGGCTGAGGTGACTTTGGGAATAAGAAAGTGAGATGTACCCTTGGAAGCTACAGATAAGGAAGTCAACGGTTAAAGGACACAGCCCTGGGAAGTAACTATCATTAGATAGATGCCTGCGAAGCATAGTCACAGGTGGGCAGAGCTGAGTCTTCAGGCTTGGAACTGACAGCACACAGCTGGCGTGGGGAAGACGGTTGAAGAACGATACAACACTGCCTTGCTCATCCCCAGAGAAACTACCTCCTGATTTAGTTTCAGAGCATGAAATTTGGAAGGAATTCACCTGGCTTGAAATCTTTGCTCTGCCATCTTACTCGTTATCTCAGAAGATAGTTATTGAGCATCTTTGTACCAACACCACCGACAAGCACAACAGACGGGAATGCTTGCCCTGATGGAACTTCCCTCCTAGGTAGGAGACAGTCAGTAAACAAAGACAAACAAAACGAAACAGATAATAAAGAACAAAATGACAAAATATGTTAGGAGGGGATAGATAAATGCTGTGAGGAGAAGCGCAGGTAAGATGAAGTAGGATCGCAGGAGTAGGTGCATATACTTTAAATGATGGTTGGGGCAGCCTCTGTTGAGATAGTGGTACTTGAACACAGGCTGGAAGGAGGTGAGAGGAGCCATGTGATTACTGTGGGAACAGTAACCCAAGGAGAGACAGACAAGGTGGAAGTTTGCACAGCGTGTTCAGGAGACAGCAAGGAGGCCAGAGGAGCTGGAGCAGAGCGAGCCGGGGCAGGGGATGGCAAATAGGATCAAAGGGCCCAAGAGTTGCCCCAGGTTTGTATTCTGAGAGAAATGGACAACAGTGGAGAGATCGAAGCTGGATTACTGTGATTTGAAAGGACTGTTGGGGGCCAAGGGTAGAAGCAAGGGCACTGATTATATGGCCATTGCAGTAATTCAAGTGAATGTGGGCAAGGCTTGAATCTGAGCAGTAGCAGGAGAGGTCAAAAAGAAATAGGATTGTAGATGGTTTTAACCTTCAGCTAGCTTACTAGTCATGTGACCTTTAAAATGTTTCTTAACCTCGTATCTGTGAAACGGTAGTCAGCCAACATATCTCAGGGGATTATGGAGAGTATTAAATGAAGCAATGTGGGTGAAGTGCTTGGCATGCTCTCTAACAGATAAGGGGCTTATTCATGTACTTCATTTTGTTACTAATGCTTTGGGGGCATGTACTATGTGATAAGCCCTGAATGTTAGCAAATACATAAAAAACACAGTCTCTCACCTGTAGGTGCTCTGAGAAAACAAAACCATCATGGAGTGTAATTGTATTAAGGTGGCAGTGGGCTGGAAAATGGGTGACTTTTGCCACTGAAGTGAGAGAAAAAGGCATTAGAACAGAAATCTCAACAATGAAGAAGAGACAGCTCTGCCAGGATCTGAGAGAAATGCTCCTAACAGAAGAGAAGAGCAAATACAAAGGCCTGAAAATGAGTTTGCTCAGAGTTGGGACCACGATGAGGAAGATGAGGTGCCTGCTCTCAGGGTCGCCCGAGAGATCCTGTTCTCATTGAAAATATCTATATTTTGTTCATTATGGACTTGTTGGCATTAGTTTAAATATTTTTAAATTATTTATTTGAATGTTTAAAATTTTTAAAAGCATTATTACTGATTTTTTAGACATCTCTGGAGGTCTACACTCGATGACCTACGTCACATGACACCATGGGCCAAAAGAAACTGAATCTGGTGGTAGCTTCTGTTGATGTTGATGTTATAGAAAGTCTGGGAAACTGTCTGTAGTGGATAAGACCTAAGATTCTGTGATTCCGAGATTTGGGAATGAGGTTGGATAGTTGTACAAATAACCTAATGATAAAAAATCTCTGTGTCTCCCCCCCCTTTTTTTTTTTAAACCAAAAAGACAGATTATACTCAGAAGTAATTGTCATGATATAGCCTCTTGCGATTCCAAACCTACCATCTGGTCCTTCCTCCCTCATCTGAGACCAGGTGTGTCAAAGGCAAACACCAAAGTCTTCTCTAAATTATTCCAGGTAGGGAGAAAATTCTGGGGCCCTAACCTGTGATGCTTCACCCAGTCCTTCCCAGATCTGATTCTATTAGTGTCATTATTCTTCTCAAGCCCCAAGGTGACCTCTCTATTTATTCTACAGAGTTCTTTTGAGAATAAGAAAATGTGTGTGCGTGTGTGTGTGCATGCGTGCGTGTGTGTGCGTGTGTAGGGCTGGGGATGTAGCTAAGTGACAAATTGTTTCACTAGCAAGCAAGAGGCCCTGGGTTTGATTCCCAGCACTGAGGGAAAAAGTATAAACTGCAAAGCTCTGGCATGGACTCAGGCCTCTGACACCTTTGTAAAAAGAAATCCTTGTAGTACCTGCTCTGTCAGATACCTGGAAGGAATCAAATCTGGGATGTTCACATTATTTTGGTGACCATAGGTAGCTTTGTTTTTGCAAGTTTATAGAGCCTTCTTTTGGAAACTTCGGCCACATTCTATTTTGCCATTTGCCATTGGCCTCTTTATTTTCCCTCTGTAGGGATTGGAGAGAAACCACTTTCTTTCCCGCTAACTTTCTGGACTCCCAGCAATCTCCATGCAAAATCCCAGGACTTATAAGATACCTTTCCCTTCTTTCCTCCCTCTTTTCCACTTTTTCTCTCTCCCTCCCTTCCTCCCTCTCTTCCTTCCTTTCTCTCTTCTTTCCTTCCTCTCTTATCCAACAGATACTGTTTGGGTGCCTATATACATGTGTAAGACAGACATGGCCCCTCTCCTTTGAGCTCACAGTCTAGTCAAGCAGTCACACAGAGTAATCACAATGTAGTTGCTGTGATATGGGAGGTAGTACAGGATGCTGCATAGATGGGAGGGGAGAAAATCTAGGCCCTCTTGTCCTTTTAAAATATGGGACCGAGGCCCTTTTCCAAGAAGGAAAGCACAGTGTGTTCAGTCACACAGTCCAAGAACTCTGGCCGTCTCATTTTCAGACTCATATTCCTTCTCTTTTTACTCCCTAATGACAACCTCTCTTTGGGGCTTAGGTGATCTCTAATCAGAAGAGGAGTCCAGGTGTCTGACATGAAAGCGGAATGAGCTATAGAAAGAGATCAGTAGATGGAAATCTAACGAAGTACAGGTGGCTAAAACCAGTCACAGGTGGCTTCTTCCCTTCCCACATAGCTGGCTGGGGCCAACCTGGGTTCACTTTTATTATTTCAATGTTCCCGGGATGTCCAGTCTGCAGGACAAAGACTCTGAGACCTGGCTGGAAACTTCATGGGACTTTCCCTTTCCATGCTGCCAATGCCAACTCTACATCTCTGTGTCAGGCTTAGTCTGCACAGTATTTGGTCTCCTAGCAATGGCCTGAATCCCACTTGGAGACCAGAGGTCTGTGCGGGGTACTGTATACAAGGAAATTGTCCATATTGAGCAGAAAGATACGCCCTTACATTCCTCAGTCAGAACACTGTCATTTGCAACTTGCCCTAACCAGTAGCTTTCACATATCTAGAAAGATCTGAGATGTTTTGTACGTTTTTATTGCAACAACTTACATTTCTGTGTATCTCTCACAGGAACGTACCTAGCACACACTGTGAACACATACATGAATGACTCGAGCAACTGATGCCCCTGCTCAGCCATATCTTCAGTTTCCTAATCTTAAGCAGCTCCCCTCTCTCAAAGTTAAAAGGACTTCAGCACAAGCACAGGAACTTAGGTCTAGAAAAAGGCAATAACCAGAAAAGGAGGATGGGTTTTCTTGTCCACACCCAGGAGATGGGCATGCCTACCAAGTCTGGGGAAAGGGCCAAAAATGCACTCTCCAGAGGCAAGTTTAAAGTTTCCCAGAAACTTTTTGATCTATAATAATCTTCTTCCTTCCTTATATAATGGAGTTCTAGGTGGAGACTGAGAGCAGGCTACTTGGAAATCAAGAAGACCTGGAAATGCAGGCGGAACTGTTTGACCATAGAAAGACTTTTGGTTTCCTTGTAGTCTAAGGATACATGGAGGGATTTGGTGAGTTCTTGGTGCTGTTCTTAAGTGGCTCAGTCTTTTATGTCCAGAGGTACACAGATCTGGAAAATAAAGAAGCTCTCTTGCATGGCTGAGATTGAGGAATCATCCAAATAGACATATAGTCAGGGTTCACCCAGGCTGTACAGATTCTATCTTGTTTCCACCAGGGAAACATAAAAATTCCACTTCTGTGACAACAAAATTAACAATCCTTTGGGGAATCCCCAAAGCCAAATAGGGTCCCCTCATGGAGAAATGTGCAAATACGGACTTTCTTAATAAACAACATATGTGAAAAGTTTTGTTCCTAAGAAATCAACACTTAATGTATCATTTTGGTAAAATAGTATCCCATAAAAGCAGTAATTAATACTGGTCACACATTAGAATCCTCTAGAGGCCTTGGAAAATTCTAATATCTAGGCCTCACTTCAGAGACGGTGACCTCCCTACTCTGGTCACAGAGCATCGTAGTTGTAGAAACTTCCCACGTCAGTCCACTGTGCAACCAGGGCTGATAAAACCGTCCCAAGGAGCCACCAGCTACCTGACTCCCATGCCAAGTGGATATCTTACCTCACAAAAGGGAAAAGCAATAGCAACATATTGGAAGCACTGAATTAAACCTGCTACCTGGCCTATTACAGAGAGAGATAAAGAAGTCAACCCGACATGCAAAGCCAGAAATGCAGACACTTTGTTGACTGATCCTCAGTAGCCAACCGTTTTCCCCAAATGGGTACACGGTGTTACCTATTCTTCCCACACTGGCTCCACACTTTTATCATCTACCAACATTTCAACATAATTAGGACTTTTCTGAGGATCCTATTCTAGATCATTATGTAGGCTATTTCTGCATTAGTAGCACATATTTAATTACATATTTTTATATCTAATATTTAACAATTTCCCCTGATTGCAAAAATAGTAACACTGAAGTGGTCCCCAGAAATAGCCACTGCTAGCAAATGAAGTTTAATATTTAGTAAGCAGTTGCCCTGTGTTAACCACTCTTCTGCATAGTGACTTGTTTCCTCTTTACGACTCTGTGAGTAGGTGCCATTATTAGTGATGTTTTACAGAAGGAAGAACTGAGTCAGAGAGAGATTAACTACCCTGCTCCAGGTTACCCAGTTTATAGATGGTGGAGTGGGGATAAAATACATAATATGTGGCTGCAAAGCTCTTATCAGGCTGTATCTACCTCCTAATTACTCTTTCTGTCTACTTGCATACGTGTATAGTGAGAAACCAGGTAGTGGACACCACACATTCAGGCTCAGAATGAGGCTAACTGGACTCAAGCACTTGCTCCACCACTTGTTAGCTATGTAACCTTGTGAAAATTACTTAACCCTCCCTGGGCTAGATTCCTTAGTTTTAAAAATAAAAATGATGGTGATAATACTACTACTTATCTGATAGTCTAATATTTAATAAGCACTTTCATAATTGCTTACCATTGGCACATGTATAAGTGGGGTAACCTTGGGTCACATATTTAATCTCTCTGTGCCTTGGTTTCCTGTGTCTACCTCACAGGGTTGTTATGAAGATGAAACGAGTTGATACATGGAAGAGCACTTGACGTACAGTGAGCACTTACTCGTAATTCTTACTAAATATTAGCTTTAAGAGTGAAAAAACAGTGGCTTTGGGCTAGCCAGGTTTTTTTTTTTTTTTAAAGTAAAGATAAATACTTCATGCTTTATTTTACTTTTTGTTTTTTTCATGGTGCTGGGCATTGAGCCCAGGGTCTCAGGCATGCTAGGCAAGTGCCCTACCATTGAGCTATACCCTTAGCCCTTTTTATTTTTCATTTTGAGAAAGGATCTCACTAAGTTGCCCAAATTTGAGGTCCTTCTGCCTCAACCTCCTCCCAAGTAGCTAGGATTACAGGTGTGCACTGCCACACCTGGTTATTGTGTTTTAAATTAGTCTCATTCTTGTTAAATCAACTGTCCTGGAATTTTTATCTACAGTATTTCAGAATATTAAAGAAATTTTAGGCTATCTTAATTTTTTTCCTGATTCCATAATTAATTTTCCTTTGTGGTTACTAGTTTTATGAATTTGTAGTCTTTGTCTTTCTCTACTAGATTTCCTTGTGCCAACAATAACTGCAACTTTCTTCAGACGTGTTGAGAAAAACTATGTTGATAAGTCCTGATTTAAATACTTTTAACCCTATATTTACTAAATCTTCTATAGTGGTACTTAATTTGTAAAATCTGTGTGATCTAACAGTTTCTGACAAGGAAGTAGTAAAACTTCTAAAAACAAAGATCTTACTTATTTCTGCCCTAGTTCCATTAGTTGTTGCTTTATATATTTTAGGGCTAACTAGTGATTGATATATATATAAAATCGTTTGGTCTTTAGGATCTAATGTATGTCTTGTACAATTATATGACTTTGTTATTTTTCCCTTAATCTTTTTCAGGAGTGGGGGAGGGTTAAGAATTCAAAATCTAGCTGGGCCTGATGGTGTTTGTCTGTGATCCAAGCACTCAGAAGGCCAGCCTGAGCCACCTAGTGAGTTCAAGGCCACCTAAAGGACCTAGCGAGACTGTCTCAACAAACAAAAACAAAAAAACAATTCAAATCTATTTTTCTTGAAATTAAATGGTTACTCCAGCTTTTAGGGTCCTTCTTATCTGATGCATTTTTCAGTGTCAAAATATTCTCAGTCTCTTTGTACATTTTAAAATGATCAATGTCATCTCCCCAGATAAGATAAATATTTAGCTCAAGTTCACATCTCTGTGGTCCAGTTTTCTCTCCTGTAGTATTGGTATTGTCTAGTTTTAGCTATGACAATGCTATAGATATATATTTTTGCTTTTCAAACTTTTTGTCATTGTTTATTTAGGCAGCAATAAATTTATTTACCTTATCTCTCATATGGTGTCACCTCCTCCTTGGAACATTTATTATTCATTCTGTACCATCATTTCTAATTCTTTCTCTATATGTTTGGGGACATTTCCAATGCATGATTTGAATATTTATTTGCCAGTCTTTTAATGCTGCTTTCTCAGGCACTGGCCCTTCAGATTGCTGTCTGTGTTGTTTTTGCCTTGTGAGTTCATACTCCCTGTATCTGGTGGCCACCTGGGACCATGTGTACCAAGGATGGGGCTGACAGACTGAACACTGTCTTCTCTCCAGACTGGCAGGAAGGGAGCTGATGTTAAGCTTACCCACTCCCTGGTAACTCTCCTCCCAAATAAACCAGGCAATCTCAAGTCTTTCAGTCATCTTCTCCAGTCACAGCACCATTGCAGTGGCCATGTCCCTGGGTTGTAATGTACTAACTACCAGTGAGGAAGGAGCAAGGGTGTCCATGAGGCAATTCACCCACACAAACCTGTTAGGCATGGAGAGCAGAAGAGCCCTCCCCAAAGACCTTCTCTGGAGAACGCCATCATCCTGCCTTTCATCCAGGGAGGAAGATGGAGGGGAGAGGAAATGCAGTGGGAGGATGACAGTGGGAGAGTGGGGTCTGGCACTGTAATGGGACACAGAATAGAGTGCAGAAGACTGCGCGAGTTTAAACCAGGGCCTCCCCTTCCTAGTGACCTTGGGCACACTACTTACCTTCATCTTGCCCCAGTTTGCTCAGTTGTCAAATGGGATAGTAATTACCACATGTTCAGAGATTTAATGAGCTTGCCTGTGTCCCACACTTATGAGACTGCCTGGCAAACAACAAACGCTTTCTCAGTGGTTTTTATGACCACTATTATTATTTATATTATTATGCCCATTTCTTTCTCTCAGCAAGTTGCTAGCTCTTTCCGCCTCTTCCTTTCTCAATTTCACATTAGGATCTAGAGTTCATTGGCCTCTGTCACATACTTCTATCATGGAACCAGGTGCGAGAACAAGCCGCCCTTAGGAAGTGAGCTCCTAATCCTCAGAGTCTGAATCTGTTTTTCTTAATTATCTACGTATTACTTCTGTGGAAAATTGAGGGTACAATACATGTATTCTGCTATGTAACAAGTCTTTTTAGTTAGCCATTCAAGTTCCTTTTTTATCATCAGAAAATAATATTTTTATTTGGTGTTTTTCAATAAAAATAATCTGTTCTTTTTTTGCTGTTAAATCAGTTTTTATGGAAGTAAAACTTACATGCAGTGAAACACACCCATTTTAAGTGTACCATTAGATGACTTTTAACACCTGGGTTCACCCTTCTTTTGGTTTGTTTGTTTTTGGAGACAGGGTCTTGCTAAGCAGTTCAGTCTGGACTTGAACTCACTATGCAGCCTAGGGTGGCCATTAACTTGTGATGATCCTTCTGCCTCAGCCTCCTGACTGCTAGAATTACAGGCATGTGCCACCAGGCCTGGCTTCATGCTTCTAACCATCACCACAATTAAGATACCAAAGACTTTCTTCATTCCAAATGATTTCTTTCTTTTTAAAATTTTTCTATTAGTACCAAATAGCTTCTTTCTCCCCCTTCTAGTCAATCCCCACCTGCAACCACCAGCCCAGAGCAACTACTAATCAATCTGCTTTTCTTTGACTGTATGTTAATTTATCTTCTAGAGATTCATATAAATGGGAGCTTATAATATCTAGTCTTTTGTGTCTGACTTCTTTAGCTCAGCATATATTTTTGAGATTCATTCATGTTTTCACACATTGGGTCATATTGTAAGGGCATACTTCCACCGAATTGTCTTCCAGAGTGATTGTAGGTTTTACACGCATACTAACAAAGTATGACAGTCCCAGAGTTCTATACTCTTTTCAACAATTAGTATTGCCCATTTTACGTTTTAGCCATTTTAGAGAGGATGGGAACATGTTACTGTATTTTAAATTTTCATTCATCTGATGACTAATGATTTTGAACATCTTTCCATGTGCTCATTGTCCATTCATAGATCTCTTTTTGCAGGGTATTTGTTAAAATATTTTGCATAGTGTATTTTAAAAATTGAGTTGCTTATATAAGAGTTCTTTATATATTCAGGATATAAGTGCTTAGGCATGTACATATATATATATATATATATGATCAATATTTTCTCCCAGCCTGTTTCTTTCTTAACAACATCTTTTGAGGTACAGAAATTTTAAATTTTGATGAAGTTCAGTTTATTTTTTTGTACGTGATGTATGCTTTTTGAACCTTATTTGGAAATCTTTATCTAAGCCAATGCCACAAAAATTTTCTGCTGCGTTTTCTTTGAAAAGACATAGTTTTTGCCTTTACATTTAAATCTATGTTTCATTTTGGTGAATATTTTTGCATACAGTTTCAGATAAAAGTAGATAGATGATAGGTAAATAGATAGACAGATGGCAATGGAACAGTATAATTTATTGAAAGGATTATCTTTTCCTTATTTGAATTGCCTTGGTACCTTTGACAAAAATCAATTGATCATATACAGAAAGTTCTATTTCTAGATTCTCATGTTTCATTTATTTTTTCTTTCTTGTTAGTTTTTAATCATCTGAGAAGCTACTGTTTCTTTCAGCAGTTGTCAAAAATCCTTTAGCTGTGAGGAACATCATTGGTTTAGATTCTTGTCTTTCTCCTGGCAGAGAGAGGAAGGCAACAGTGGGACCATTCTCCAACGTCTGTTGGATTCCCAGTTTGACAGAAGGCCGCCATTTTGGCAGAAGTTTGGGTACACACTTGAGGGAATTTTGACAGTCACCTATCTCACACAATACAGTACTACAATTCTACAGCTTCCCTGAAGACCTTCCCTGTCCAGGGCCAGAAGCAATGTCAAATAAGGGGAGATACTTAACCAATACTTTTTCTAGCCTTGTTGATGCCTTATAGAGGGGGTGTAACCCAAGTGGGGTTTCCTGTAATTCACCCCATCTCTGTGTTGGTAGTCATACTGGGACCCTCAGAATTTGGTTGCCTACCAACAATCATAATGTTCACTAACTTGAGTACTCCATTTTGACTCTAAGCATCAGTTTTCGATTTGAAATAAACTGAATCATATCTGGACAATTTTCTCAACATGTATGAGATCAAGCCTTCTCTATTTTGGGATAGAGTGGGAAGGGACCTTGTAAATGTGCGTTTAAACTACTGCTTTTCCAGAACTCCTCATCTAATATATTTTTAACTTCAGTTATTTTTCAGTATTCTTGTATATTCTATTTTTAATGAGATTTTAGGCCAACTAAGATAATCACTTGAGTGATTTTTTAATTTTATTTTTATTTATTTATTTTTGTTGGCTTGATTTCTTCAATCCTGTATTTTGTGGGAAAGTCAACATCCTGTATCTGTAGATTCTTGGGAAGCTTCTGTAAACTTCTTTGTCCCTTTGGCCCTATGTTAAAGTTCCAGCCCCCTAAATACCCTGGGTGTCACATTTCGCCTCCTGGAGATAGTCTTTCATCCCCACTCTGTAACTCAGCTGTTCTATGATTCTTTCTTCTTCAGCTAACCCCCACCCAAACTTCCCATGAATTTTTTGAAAATGGCCAACTTTCTGCAAGGTTTGAGATAATGGAGGTACAGCAAGTTTACATAGTCAACTTCCTAAACCCAGTCTGTAAGTTTCAGATTTTCCTCTTAGAATTCCCTTCCCAGCTTAACTGCCTTTACTGTACCAAGTGTAATAATGGAAAAATATTAATACTCATAATAATAAACATGCATAGGATTTGCTATCTGCCAGTTGCAGTGGTCCCTCAAGTTACAACCAGCCTTACATGCAAACAACTTGGGTTACAACCAGAATGTTTGATTTAACTTACTCCCAAAGTCTTAAGTTATGACCCAAATACCAGCTGCTTGTGTGGTTGTAAACAAAGACTTGTGATGCCAGAAAAGTGTAGGTAAGCATCAGCCTGAATCCATGTTTGTGGACATGATTCTGGTCAGTGTTTTATATAATTGCTATAATTACTGCTATCAAAAAGGTGCCAAAAAAGCTAGGAAAGAAGCTAAAGAAGGATGGGAAGGTAAAGAAAGAAATCACAATTGAAAAGAACAGTGCTAAGACAGAAACAGACAACTTTAGAACAGTTTTCAGTTCTGAAAAGGTTGAGACCTGGGGAGCCAGAAGCAAGTGCTAGTGGGCTTTAGACTCTCCCAAGGAGAGAAAGGACATCAGAGAGCCAGGTTCCTGATGTTCTTATGGAAGGGGACTCTTCTTCCAAACAGTAACCACCTTCCATTTCATCCTCCCTTCCTGCAAGAGAAAAGATGTCAACTTGAATAGTGTGTACAGTATGAAATTTTTTCTGGTAAACTAGGCACATTTTATAACTTTTTGGTGAATACCCTAGGAAAATTATTGGTGTTTTTGGTAAAGTACACACTTTATGCAACCTTTTTTTTATTATTATGAAAAGGTTAGTTAAGGGGTGCTTTGGGAAGTTCGGAACACATTTTAAGTATTTCAATTATGTCTTATTGGGAAAAAGAATCTAGACTTACACCCAATTTGAGTTATAACCAGCCCTTGCAAATGAATTGAATTCTTAAGTCAAGGGTCCACTGTGCTTCTAAAGTATTTTATACATATTAATCATTTAATCTTTACCATGATCCTATGAAGAAGCTATTGTGATTAGTCACATTTTACAGTTTTAAAAAACTAATATCCAGCACTCGGGAGGCTGAGGTAGGAGGAGATTTGTGAGTTCGAGGCCTGCTTGGGCTACAGTGCGAGTGCAAGGGTGGCCTGAGCTACATAGTGAGACCCTGCCTTGAAAAACTAGGGTTGGGAGTTTGGCTCAGTGGCTTAAGTGCCTGTCTGGCAGGCGTGAAGCTGTGAGTTCGATACCCAGTGCCGGGAAAAAATAAAAACAAAACAAAACTGTAATATCTAATTTACTCTATTTTAAAAAAAGACCATTGGAAAAACTAGCAGAGGCTTTGAAAGTTTGGATATTCATTCTCAGTCCCTGCCAGGAGGTGAATTGAGCAGTATAAAGATTCACCTGCCCAAACATATAGTGATGTCAGTTCCTTTGAAAGACATAGATACAATTAGTGACATTTTAGATAACTGCAAGGTGTCAGCTGTGGACAGCCTGCTAGCAATATTTAATATAATCTAAAATCTTTACTTGATAAGTCATAAAAATGAAAATTTTGCTGCTTCCCAAGTATTTTATATTCTCATGGTTGCCTGTTTGTTAAAGACCACAAATTGTAAATTGTCCCAGGCTCACTTTGTCCTGCCTCCATTGTTGGCCAGTTTTGGAATGCAGAGATCACCTTCCTCTTAGACAATGAGATTAGCACCCAGGTGTGGGGATGGATCTTGGCTTGTTTCCTTTATGATGCTGAACTTGTCCATTCTATCACAGCCTCTATATTGTTCCAGGAAAAGCACCCTACCCTCTCCCCTATACTAGCTAATAAAATGATGGCTAGCTGGAGATTCGGGGTCTTTCATTCCTAGAGAGGAACTGGTGATCTCAGATCCCTGCTATGCACTCCTCTACTTTGTCTCTTGCTCTTTCCTTTCTTGCACTATGCGCTATAACCCAGCTAGGAGACTGGAACCCACTGCAGGGCTCTCTAATAACTGGCACTGTGGGAAAGGACTCTCTTACCTGCTTGTATCAGTCAGGGTTTGCTAGAGAAACAGATATAACACAAGATATACAAATGTATAAGAAATTACAAAATTGGCTTATAATGGAAAGCCACAAAGTCGAATGAGGGAGCATAGAGGGTGTCTGCACGCTAGAGGTTGAAGGGTCCAGCCCAAGGGCTGAAGCTTACTGCAATCACCTGTGCAAGGCCGAATCAGGAGGCTGATGGGTCTAGGATGGAACACTGAAGAATCTACGATGGAAGGCTGAAGAGTCTACAACGAAAGCTAAAGAGTCCCAGGCAGAAGCTGAACAGTCTGTGCCAGAAGCCAGGAGATGACGTTCATGCTGAAGGTGAAGACTGGAGCTCTTCTGAAGAACCAGCAATCAGTCCCTCCTCAGTTGCCTTTTATTGTATGCAGGCTGCTCCCCTGGGGCAGGGGTAGCACTCACACCATCTGCGTTCCCTCCTCTTGCACAGGCTGAGGATATTACAAACTAGGGACCCTGGCCTGTTCCTGAATCACTTAAATTTCTGATGCTCTCAAATTGACACAATGAACTATATGCTAGAGGTAACTGCTTGTCCTCTACACCCCAGGATGTAGAGCTGCTGAGTCACTTAGTGACGCTTCTAGACTTCTCAAGTTGACACAATGTATAAACCATAACACTGCTCTTAGATTGTTATTTCTGCTGAGTCAGTTTAAATGATGGGCCATCCCACAAGAAGAGGATTTAGACCTGGAGCATGACCATTGTTCTCCATTCTCCCCTGCTCCCACCCTGCCTACCCACACATGGGACGCCCATTTGAGGAAATGTCATTGAAAACTTGGAGAGATGGAGGAGTTTGTGCCAAAACATTAACAATTCAACTCTGAAAATGAACATCCTCTTAAAAGTCATTTTAGTTCTCCTATCATAGGGAACTTTACTGTCACTACCCTTTTCCTTTCCTTTCATCTATGTCAGTCTCCTCCTTTTAGGATTTCACAATAATTCCTTTTGTTCTCAATAAGCTTTTGATCACCCTCTTAATCCATACTTCACGATCAGGCTTCACAATCTCAGAACTAGTGTATATGTCTAAATTGATTATGAAAGTATTTTTGAAAATAAGAATGCTCACTTCCAACAACAATTTTGAGACTACTTTTTGAGATATTAAAAAATCTATATAAGACTTTTTACATTAAAATATTTTCTTAAAAAATTAGGTAGCCACTTTATTAGCATGACAAAAGAACTTTATTACATTTCAATATAGAGTGGTGAATTGGAAAACTAAGTTGAGTTTTAAGTTTCTTGAGCCAAATAACTAACTGAAAATTATAAGCATCACACATGTTATTTTGAGAGAATGCTATGAATTCCCTTTTCATTTGATTTGACATATTTGGCCTTAATGGTAAAGGAGGTTATTACCATAAAAGCTAATCCAGCATTAAGTGGTGCCCTTAGAAGAGATTGGGACAAAACACAAGAGAGGAAAAGCGATATGCAGATGTAGGAAGAAGATGTGTCTATAAGCCAAAGAGAGATGCTGTTGAAGAAATCAACACTGCTGACATCTTGGTCTCAGACTTTCAGTCTCCAAAACAGTGAGAAAATATATCCTGCTGTTCAAGCCACTCAATCTATAGTTCTCGTTATGGTTGCCCTCACAAACTAACACAGTGTATAGTACAATAGAATACAACTGGAAGAACATTCATCAGGAAGAATATCTTACTGTGATTATTTCTGAAGAGATGGCTATTTAAGAGACTTTAAATTCCCATATTATATATTTTTGTTTGGGAAATTACACTGAGCATAATGTCTTTCTAAAGAAAAATAAGAAAATTTAAAAAGTTAGGTAGGATGATAGAAAGGAAAAGGAGACTGAAATGCATAGTAACCGACTCACCTCTGAGTGTGGTAGTGAACTTATCTCTAAGGGGTTAACAATGCAACCTATATCACCACGTCTTGCTGGGTACACAGTTCATTGTGTCCAGGCTTTAACAGCCCTGGTCACTAGTTAAAACATACACAGCTAGTGTTGGTGGTGGAATCAGACAAGAACTCTCCACGTGTGTTCACAGTCTGTATTTCAAACATCCTTATAAATCAAATCTCTGACTGGCTCCATAATGACTGTTTTGACAGGAGCTCTTCACGTCTCAGATGAAAGCGCAAGCAAAGGCAATGATTGCATAAGGCTGGGAACAAATTCTACCCTCCAACCTGTCACCTATCTCACCTGGCCTGTCTCACCTGACATGCCTTTTTTTTCCTGAGGGCATTTGCATTTGTGATTCTAGTTTAAATACGCAGAGTGTGAATAAAGGTGGGGCTTATGGAGTGGAGGACCTCTTCCCTCCCTGACCTCTGCTTTGAGCAAAGTCAAAATGTGGTGCTCGCTGCCAGCTCTGGAAAGTTCCAATATCTACTCAGCAGTTGGATTTGGTGGCAAGAATTTGGGGTGGGAGTTGTTTATAATAATAGCAGAGGGCAGAGAAAAGAATTGGGCATTTTAAGAAAATATGCATAGAGCAGATACTATACATGAATCACGTTAAATGCTTTTCATTTTTATTTCATGTAACTGGACTGATAACTCTGTCAGGAAGATTCTGCTATAGTCCCCATTTTATAAAAGGGGGTGAGGGCTGAATTGGAAAGAGGTTAAGGAAATTGGTCAAATCTCTCAGCTAACAGAGGTTACGCCAGAAATCTGGCGCAAGTAGTCTGGCTCTGGGGCCAATGTCTCAATCACAGACCTTGGTGCAGGAAGGGCTCTTATAAAGTTCTACTGCATCTGCTTGGTAGCTGAAGGACTGTTGGCAAATTGTCTTCCATCTCTGGGCCTAATTCCCTCATTAGTAGAAGCATAGGTTTCACCTAGGTATTCTCTGAGGGCTCCTAGCTTAGACAGACCAGGCTCAGACTCATAGGACCATGTTGGCTAAGCTTCAGGGCCCTTCTTCCTTCTTTGCCCTTCCCACCCCTACTCTTAGCTCCTCTGTCATCCCTGCAGCACCATTTTCTTCTCCTTCTGTGGTGACAGCTGATGCAAACAGACTGACAGCTACATTTTCCAAACCAGTCACCTCTCTCCCAGGCCCACCTGCAACTCCAGCCATTGGAACCAGAATCTGTGGGGACAGAGCCTCTTCAAGAACTACTCTCCAAGGCTACTTCTCATCTAAGGTTGACCCCCATAAAGAAGATGACTGTCATCACATCCCGTGCCACGCTTCACAGCTTTACCCAACCTAGTTAATTCTATTGAGCCATGCTTTTACTAAAAGTCTTTTCTAGATAGTGCCCCACGGCAGGCCTTCCTTAGAAATAGGGTTTGTAGTTAGTTTTCTTCAATGTTTTCCCATTTTGGCATTGTTCCTACCTGCTATATTTCTCCAGTGCATGCCAAAACCTACTGGAGAAGTGTAATAGAATTAAAGGGACTATGAATGATATTCTCTATGTCCAGAAATTTATGTACAGCATTTTAGGACAAGAAAAATCCTGGTGATAAAGCAAGAATAGCAGAGCACGTACATTTTGTGCCCATGCAGGGCCTAATGGGAGCTGGGGCACTGTAGGTAACAGCAGATGCCCCTGAAGTCCTATACTCTCAGTGGTAAGGATCTTCAGAAGCCACCTTGATGGACCCTCTGAGTGTTCAGATAATAAGTGGAGGCTTAGAGAAAGGAAGGCCTGGGAAGTATCGCGCACGCGTGGTACCATCTCTCATGAACACCCGCGGGAGGTCGTGCTGTATCTTTACTTCCACAGAGAACCCGAAGAGACTGAAAAAGCAGAGCAGGCTGCAGCTGACCAAGGAGGAATTTCAGGGCCAGTGGACTGCACCAGCTCCTTGGTCACTGGTACTCAGCCCGAGGTTGCAAGCTGGCCTGGCGCACACAGGTACCCTCTGTACCATTCAGTACTTTCCGATGGAAGACTGGAGTGCTCAGCCGGCCACAAAAGACTGGTCCACAGCCTCCACTGCTCAGGCTCAGCTGTTAAGCGTGGCAGGAGTCACCATTTGGGTCCTGAGCTGTTCTGCGGACACTTAAAGTGGAAATGAGGTTGATGGAAAATAAAACATCAGTTTCTTTTTTTAAAAAAGTTTTACCTATTTTATCTTCTAGCTGATTAAGTGTCTCTATTATAAAACTTAGATCTTTCCTATCTTGGTTTTAGTACAGTGGATGGCAAACATTTTAAAGCTTTCAATAATAGACTGCCCACTGCGGTTTGCGTGTCCAAAGGTTCACCACCACTGGTTCAGTATATAGTGAGAGATATGGGTCTAGACTGAATCTTTTGTATGTGAATATCCAATTTTCTCAGAACCATTTGTTTAAAAAGTTATCTTTCCTCTAATATATGTTTTCAGCCTCTTCCTTACCCTTTTTAATTTGGAAATTTTGATAAAAACTTTATTCTTGAGAGTGTGAATGAGAGATCAGAGGTTAGATGACAGCCCATGCAACTTGGTTAAATAACTGACCACTTGGTTAAATAACCACAAATGCACTTTTATTGTAATAAGTTTATCTTTTTTTTCTGTGAAAGAAATAATGCTCATTTTAGCCAGGCGTGACGGTGCATGCCTATAATCTCAGTACTTGGGAGGTTGAGACAAGAGGATTGCCACAAGTTCGAGGCCAGCCTAAACTACAAAGTGAGACCTTGTCTCAAAAAACCAAACAACAAAATAGAATAAAAACACTTGTTTTGAGCTAGAAAATGTGAGTATTGGGATTGGATGAGGTGGGACTTTTGCTTTCAGGAGTTAGGACTCTGTGATTGCAGGGTGAAGTAGGTCCAGGTAGAATAGATAGTCAAGTTTAGAGATTCACCTGGGGGGCAGGGAGTTTGGCTCACTGGCTTAAGCGCCTGTCTGGCAGGTACGAGGCTGTGTGTTCGATCCCCAGTGCCGCAAAAAGAAAAAAACAAAAAAAAAAAAAAAAAAAAAAAAAAAAAAAAAAAAGAAATTCACCTGGATGGAGGACACCACAGCTATGAAGGAAGCTGCATTGGTAAAGGGGCTGTTTGTGCAGGTGTCTCGCTGATATCTGAGAGCTCCTCCACTGGGTGCGCCTGTGGCTGAGCACGGCACGACTTTCAGCTGAGCATTACCTTCTCCACACAGGGCGTGTCCTCCGCTTTTCCAGAATGTCAGATTTTGGTGAAAAGGGTATCTAGGCCACTATCATGCTTTTGCTAATTAATTAAAAGAGCAGAACTAATACAGATAATACACCGGGTCTACAAGACCAGTTCCCTCCACTCACCTGAACCTGGGCAATGCCCCAGGACCCCACCCCCTCTTTGTCCTAAGGCCTACTACCAGGAGGTAGAGATAAGATGCGTTTTTGCCAGATTTTCTGACATAACCTACAGTAACCTTTTCTCACTTGGAATTCATTGAAGGTTCATGCATATGGATGTATACATTCAATTAGAATTATAGGAGAGGACATTCCTGATGGGTACGGCTGACATGACTCAGAACCCTGTGATTCATGTTGTCACTCATGTTCTAGAAGACGTAATGGGAGGCTCCCTAGACCAGGGCAACATTTTAAATTCTTAAACCCACTACCTTTAGCGCTTATGCCATTTTCCTTTCTGCTGGCCCGAGCTTGCTTACTTCAAGCATTCAGTTGCCTAAGTTAAACTTCGTTGTTTTTTTCCCCTGTTATTTCATGCCATGTCCAGTTCTTTGCTCCTAGTGCATAGAAACCTAGAAACCTATCCAGGGCCCCACCACCTATGTAACAAAACAGCTAACATAGACGATATTGGGTTTTCTGGGCTCTATAGAGGAAAACTACAAAGGAAGAGATCTGAAGTGGGCTAGTATATGAGTTTTATGTTATTGCCATAAAAAATTACCACAAACTTAGTGGCTTAAAGACACAAATTTATTTTCTTACAGTTCAGAAGTCTGAAATGGGTCTCATTTTGCAGACATTGCCTCTGGATAGCTAGGCATCAGCAGGTCTGCTTTCCTTCAGAAGGCTTTTGAAGAGAATCCATTTTCTTGCCTCTTCTAGTTTCTAAAATCTCTTATCACTTGGACTCTTCCTTTATCTTCAAAGCTAGAAATATAGCATTTTAAAATATTTTCTGCATCTCTCCTCATCTAAAGAACCCTTGTGATTAAACTGGATTCAGTTGGATAATCCAGTATGATCTCCTTATTTTAAGGTCTGCTATTTAGTAACCTATAATATAACATATTCGTTTCATACATGGTTCATCTGTACACTGTCAATGGCGTGCCTCATGCTGTTTCTAAGAGCAGATTTTGCACATGCATCTCTTCCCAACTCCATGTTCAATGACATCACCTTCATAGTCTGAAATCTGCCTTGTGGAAAATACTCCATGGAAATCAGCAAGCATTACAAAGCAGGACTTTTCCCCTAGTAGTTTGTTGTTAAACATTTAGCACCACAGCACTGACTACCTTGCATATATCTGGACAGTACCAAGACACAGCAGGTGCTCAATAAATATTTGCCGAAGAAACAGTAACTTGAAAAACTAAACAAAATATCCCATCATAACATTGTTGTTAAGATTTAGGGGAAATGCTAGTACAGTGAATTTTTTTTTTTTTTGAAAAGAAGAAAAGGAACACAGGACATAAAAAAAATTCAATACAAAGTTAAATGGAGTTTTCTAAGAATGAAATAGAGAGCTTTATTTTGGTCCTGTGGCTTTTGAGTAATCTTAGCCATTGTGAGAATGCACGTGTTGTATGATGCAAAGAAGTCTTTACCATCTGGAATAATACATGGAATTTAGCAAGATGAAATTTCATAGGTCTAATGTAAAATCCTGTTCTTGGATTAAGTGAGGATTAAATCAACAAAAACTGCATAAGTAAAGGATGGAGTAGAGATGAAGAGACAAGGCCGAGGGTGCATGAGGTGTGAACAGTGCATCGCACTACTGCAAATTGTCAGAGGATGACTGAAGCGTTGCATTTAGATCCAGGTGTCACACAGGTGAGCATTCGGGGAAGAGTGACTAGAGGGATGGGAGATGAAAAACTTTGTCATGAGAGGTATAATAGAAGGATCAATGAGTGTTTTCACTGGAAAAGGAAAGACTCCAACAAATATGAGGTTAACACCAAATATGACTATTGTGTATACACAGAGCCATCACCTTGCCCAACTCTTGGGGACATCGGTTATCTTGGGGTGTGTGAAGAGCAATGCGCAGAGCTAGGCAGCATGCAGTTTGTATGAGCCAGGCATTGTTTGTTCAAATAGCAGAAGCTTCTGAGTGTTGTATTCCAGTTCAGTTTCAGAAAGAACCTCCTAACTTCTGAAGAGAATTTCCCTTGCCTTGAATGGGTTCAAAGCAGATCCTGGATGGCCACCTGTTTGGGGGACAAACAGGGGAGTCTGACAACAGAAAAGCAGGAGGTTTTTATTGGATGATTTAGTATATTTCCTACTCTGATATTCACTAATCCCGGAAATGGGAGCTAATATTTATGGAACTTCTACTTGTGCTAGGTATTGTGTTAGGTGCTTTATATACCTGATTTCATTTGATCTTCAAAACAACACTACAAAGTAGCTACTATTGCCAGGCATGATGACACATGCCTGTAATCATAGCACTCAGGAGGATGAAGCAGGAGAATCTTTGTGAATTTAAGACCAGCCTGGGCTACAAAGTGAGACGCTGTCTCAAAGCAAACAAAATACAAAGTGGTTATTGTTAATCTTAATTTGCCTATGAAGAAATGGGGACTTAGAGATTAAGTCTTTGCTTGTAGGCATCCAATTATTAGATGTTTAGCCAAGATTTTGAGCTGGGAGTTTATGATTCCTTGATTCTTCCTGGAGCACCGTGGATGGGATGAAAGCTGATCCCTTGCTATTCCAGGAGTGTGGGTTAGCAGTGTGACTAGCAGTGCTAGAGTTAAGTAGGCTTGTGGGAGGATGCTGACTGGAAAGAATATAGAACCATGGCTTTGGGTGCTATTGACTGGCTGGTGGTGGCCCTGTCTTATAGGCAAGACGTCATACCTTGTCAGAGCTGCTGACCACGAGGCTAGAGAACTCGCCTCTTCTAGACTTAGGTTGTGTAATCGGCACACCCAGAATCTTACTTTGTTCCTTCCCTTGTGCTGTCTTCATAAACTCACAATGCCCTAAAGAATGGAAATAGTCACAGAAACACAGTCCCTGACCAAATCCCTCTCTTCATATTAAAGGATATGAGTCAGGAGTGTCCTCATCTCGCCCCACCCCCTAACACTTGAGCCTTGATGCAACATTATGGGTTCACTGTCAGCCTCTGGATGGCTTACATGGAGCCAATGGCATACCAGTGCCAGTTCCGGGGAGGAAACAAGTCGCTGACGTACTGGGAAGCACACTGTTTGACTCACCCACCATTACACAACTGACTCGGCACAGCATAGCTTGGGTGTTCACCCTGTGTCACCACACAGCACAGCCACACCCCTCTGTCACTGGAATAGCTTCTCTGGTTAGCCTCTGATGCATCAGGAGATACTCGCTGGCTGGGAAGGACCAGTGCCTTTCCTATTACCTAACAAGCTGTACTAAAACTGCCATTTCCTGATTGTTAGTAATGTCATTCTTCAGTGTGAGAATTTGCAGTGGGCTGATGCTGTGACTTGGGCAATTACTGTGAATTTCTCTGGAGCCACCCTTGTTGACAATGGCTCATTCTCACACCTAGGATTACAATCTACTTATTATCGGAGGAGAACACCTGTGCTCACAGTGGACGCAGTACAATTATAGGCAGGGATTCGTATCTCCTTCTCTTTGTGCTCTCGGGAGCTCGTTTATTTTTGGCCTTGCTATTTTCCTGTGTGAATTATCTCCCCGCACCCAGTCACTGTAGTCCCTGACATTATTTACTGCTCCATTCCACCACCACCTTTTATGCTAGGTCAGGAAATTTATCACAGAACCAAAATAATTGGCATTGCAGCTGAGAAATAAACTACAGGAAGGTTTAGCCAATGTAAAACCCCAAGTGCTGTGGTCTTTCCACTCCCTCGTCACGTCTCTCCCCCACAAATAAATGCACTGTTGAGATGGGTGCCTGGAACAATGGGAAAAGAATTGGTACATATTTTTCTTTTTCTAGCAGATTCTAATATTGTCTTGCAGCTCACCAATCTTAAAACTAAATGGAGATGTGAAAATGAAATGTGGAGAGTGAGTGAAGGAGAGCTGCAGTTCACAGCGGCACATGCTGATCTCCAGCTCCTGTGTCTCTTCAGACAATCCCAGGGAGCAGAGGGGCAGGTTGGTTTGGTTCTCATTCTCTGTAGGTAGCCTTCGTCTTCCTGCCTCACCTTGTGTGCCCTGCACAGGATGTCTGCCTTTTTCTACAGGACCCCATGACTAAATGTCATCTTTCTGATTATCACGAGGTACGGTGTCTGGATGCTCAGTTGGAATAGCCAAGGGAGGCTGGCTCCGGATGCGTACTTTGCCTCTGGATGTGCACCCTCGGCCTCTAGTGGCTGTGTTCACACAGGTCGTGGTGATAAGAAGTTCTAAAACCCCCTCTGGCTAGAGGAATCTTTTCTGCCTGAGATGAGACCTGAAGATGAATTCTCCATTTGCACAACACTGGTATTACAAGTACAACAGTATTAAATACCTCTGTGGCAAGAGTAACTTGAGATTTTGCTTTTTAATCACTTCTTGCCCAATATCTCGTATTACACAATCACAATCCTTTCAGCCTCTGTCATTTGTCAGAAAGGCAGAACAGTTGGTGAATGGTTTGAGGTCTTCGGCTGCAATGTGTAAGAGTATCGTGAGTTGCCCACTGAGGCACTGTGGTAGGGAAGTCAGGCAGGTTTGATGGGAAGTCACCTGCTACTCATGCTCAATTGAAACGGGCTGTTGGCTATGACGTAAGTCATCTCCTATCACAGACTGTGGAGAATTTCAAAGAATGTGACTTCGTCCTTAGAGACATCCTTAATGAATACTCTCTGAAAGAAGAGATAAAAATAAAGTTTGCTACATGTATACCTATAGAGGAAACATTTAGAATGGAAAATGTTAGGTCAAAAAGCATGGGTATTTGGAATTTTCAGAGTTTGTACTAATTCATGTGACCACCAGCAATTTATGAAAGTACTCGTTCTCCCATACCTTTCTAAACAAAAAGGGCTTTTAAACTTTGCCAATTTTATGGGTGAAAAAATAAAGTTTAGAACTAACTTTGAAAAAATATCTATTCTTATATCACTGGAGACTCTCTTTAGGAGAAGACTTAGATGCTATAAATGCTCTCTTGGAGTTTACACACACTACTCAGGACCCTGAAGAGAGAAGGGGTTAGAAGAGAAGATGAAGAACAGGAATAAGGGAGAGGAGAGAGGAGTAGCAGATTGCAAACAAAGGATGAAGAGGGTGAGGGAGTAGCAGTGAGTTGAGGCAAATCAGAGCATAGTGAGAGACTGAAGTTCCTGGCTACTCAAGCATACCCTGTCCTCTCCCCATTTGACTTATCTCCCCGCCCCCCCCCCCAGCCAACCATACATTTCTACCGGTGCTTCACTTCCTGTGAGCCAGGAGTTGTGCTGTAGTCACTTAATTCTCATGCCCTTCTCAGACCTCGGGACAGGTACTAGCTATGGATGCACTACTGCCCATGAAGTTCCTGCTAGGGGAAAAGGAGTTGTTTAGGTTCAATAATGGGGTATCTAAATTTGCATCACTGATTATTTGGGATGTAGGAAATGACTACAGTGAATTTTAGTCTAATTTAACAGCAACAAACAGCAAACAAAAAACAAAAAAACAAAACAAAACAAAAAAACCAAAAAAAACCACCTCAGGTCTTGTATTAGGAGGGATAAAATGTACTGCATCAAAAAACTGATTATTAATTTCAATGGTTTGTGCACAGTACAGTTATAGTACTGGTCAAAAAAATTAATCTATTAACTTCTTTGGTTGTAGTTAGAAAGGAGAGTCTCCAGATTATCCTGAATTAAATCAGTTGGTGATCAACAAAACTACATGTGTAAGGAAGAGTAATGTGTTGGCCACACAGCTGGGTCTCTGGAGATTTATATACAGTCCAACAGTGGGCCTTCCCCAGCATTAGAATATAGTTTGGTAATTGGAAGGTAGCGCAGGATTCTATGTGGGTCCTACAACCAGGCAGTCTCTATCCTTCTCTGGGCAAAGACTTTGCTGATTGCTGCTCTAGAGCTGCATCATTTTGATCCAGCTCCTACATATTTTCTTTTACTGGCCACATCTCTATCTATGAAATGCTCTTTACTCTCTACCTGACCTAACACTGTCAACGCATACTCCGGGTCTGTATCTTTCAGTTTTTGCCCCTCCTAGCAATTGTCCAACGCCTAATGTCCATTCAAAACTCCTCAAGTGATCTCTGAGGGTCTGTATAACTCTGACAGTCTGATCTGGGATTTCTGCCAATTTTTAAATACTTAAAGACCCCCATTTTTCCAAGCTACTAGTCTTTTTTCCTATATGATTGCCACATTTCCCTCCTGTCCTTTGGAAGACAGCAAAGACTGCTGTCTCTCAGGATATTTACAGGAGAATAAAACCTATTTACTTTCCTCATCAGAATGGATTGTTTTGTTGGATCAGTTAATGGTCCCTAGATTCAGGAGACGTTGCAAAGTGGGAGGTCCAGTGTTGAGAGAGAAAAAAGCCCAGCCCCAATGTCATGGAGAAGTGAAGAACAGATGGGCAGCCATGTTCAACCACTTTATCCCTCACAGAATTCTCAAAGAAGGAAGTGTGATTAACTAGAATCCAGAGGAGGAGAATATTATTTTTAGGAGCAGCCTACGTAGCAAACTCTGCTCCTCCAGGAAGTGAACTTACCAGAACCTGTTCTGATTCAGGGAAGAAGTCTGGCCAAGCAAGCCATGGGCTCCTTTATTGGTCAGGAAGCTAAGGATTTTGATTTGGAGCAGTGTAACTCTTATGATTATGTCTCTGTTGTTTTGGAAGGTGGGTTAGGAAGGAGGAATACCGATAACTGGCACCATTTCATTTCCCAACACCCTCAATTTCCTGGGCACTGAGTACAGAATAGAATGTTTTGTTTTAAGGTCTTGAAGTAATCTGAGGAAATAAAATACTCTGCAAGGATACTGGCCTTCTACAAAGCAATCTGGGAACTATGAAACTAACCAGAAAGATGCCCCATTCCTGTAGCTGCAATCATTTTTGAGACCAATGATTTTCCTAGAGTTTCACTAAAAAGAAATGGACAAATTCAAATATGCACAGATACTAGTGTCGTCAGTTTTTCCAACCTTGATGAAAATGTGTTTTGTTTGGTTACTAAGATTGCTAAACCACTAGAGCTCATAGTCACGGAAATGAGATAAAAAAATGATACAATGGGTCATGAGATGTAAAAGTGAAAGATACTAACCTATTTTTGTTTTGGTACCGGGAGTCGAACTCAGGACCTTGCACTTGCCAAGCAGGCGCAATGCCACTGAGCTGTATTCCTGGCCCTGCTAATCTATTTTTAGCCTTGGTTATCAGACCCATAAATTTGGGCTAGACATAGTATTGCTGGTTCAGAACACACACTTCAGCCCAAACTTTCAAGATTTTGTCTCCCAGCCCTTGCCATAACTAAGAGAATCAACAATTTCACCCATCTTATGAATGAGTTGGAAATGACAATGAGTATTGTATGTACCATTGTTGCCCCCTGATTGATGTGTGTTGAAATTTTGTTGTAATTTTTTTTCTTCTTCTCCTTTTTTTTTTAAATCATTGAAATAAAATGGATTTGGAAAAAAAAAAAAAACCAATTTCACCCATCTTTAAGGCTGGCTGCCTCCCGCTGGCTACGATACATGATGAGGTAGTTGGAACCCATCAGCCCATTTTCTTCTTGAATTGTAAAATTAGTTTCTTGATCAGAACTACAGGAAGATGTAACATCTGAAAAAAAAGCATAAAAGGCAGCAAAGTCAAATTAAATCCCAGAAAAAAAGTGTCTCTCCCAGGAAGGACTGTCTAGAAAGGAATGAGTCCAAAGGAAAGTAGTCTGCCACCAGCTAGCCAAATGTATGATGTCTCCATATATATCAGAGGCTTTGGTTTGGTTTTATTGCCAGAGAAGTGAGCATTCAGCCATGGAAAAGTCAGACAGCCTTGAGAAGGGGAAGTCTGAGTTGTTAAAAATCCTCTCTTCTTTGCCGTGGGCATTAGCATTGGAGACAGATAATCTCACTGATTCGTTTATTTAGATTAAGCTCTTCAACAAACTTCTCCAAATCTTTCTGTCAGCAGTTACTTTGTCATTCCAACTCAAACATCTGACCAAACCACTAGCCATTTCCCATGCATCTGCGCTGTGTGTTTTCCATGAATCTACACTGCAGAGCCCCCCAGGAAGCCATCTGAGTTTACAGGCAAAGCAGTTGTATAATTGCCCCTTTCTGCTGATGGAGGGGGAGTGTTTCCCTTTGCTACTTTCTTTTAAGGCAATTTTTATGGTAGCCTAAAAGTTTTAGCCTTCCTTTTCCATCTGGTGCTGCATGTCATGCAGTCATTTACGTTAGGCTGACTACTTATAAGAAATTCCATGGAACCATAGACGTGTGTCAATGAAGGAGTGGTATGTGACAGAGTAGGCACACTGAGACTCTGAGTCACCTGCTTATATAATATGTAACTCCAGAATCTTTTGATGGAGTGCTGCCAAGTATGCTTAACCTATGCTTGAAGGACCGATAACATCCAGTTCATTATAGGTCATATTGCATGGACTCTTGGTATCCATGAATGAATAGGATTCCAATTTCTACCCACCAATAGCAAGCCAAGACTGCTTCTCAAAATGAAAGGAGTGCCAGGTGTGGCAGCACATGCCTGTAACCCCAGGCCTAAGGAGACTGAGGCAGGAGGATCACCAAAAGTTCAAGACCAGCCTGGGCTATACAGTGAGTTCCAGACCAGCCTGAACTATGTAGTGAGACTCTGTTACAGAAACTATATAGGTGTATCTACACAGACTTATCTAACACCCTTGGAAATGGAGGAGTCCTAAGTTTTCAAATTAGCTGGGGAAATTTTTCTCACTTGGGTCTTCATCAATCTTGAAAGCCTTTGAGGTGATCAGTAAGATGGTGAAAACACCATGCTTCTACAGTATACACTGCTTCCAAAGTCTGAAAAAGTCTACCAAATATAGGCTTTTTTCATGATAGAAGTTGAAAGTTACAGCTCTTTTTCCTTTGAAGCTGAAGACTTGATCCCTGGACCTTACAGGGGATTTAATGAGATGGTAGCTCTCTCTAGTTTTATAGGGTGCATCTCTTACTTTCGGTAAGATAAGTAACTTAACTAAGGCATCAAAAATACCATCTAGACCATGGCCTACAACAACAATTAGCTGGATATCAATAATAATGGACTGGCATCATCATGTCCTGTAGAACAGGAAAAGAGACAAACATGGCCTAATATAGGGCACAGAGGCAGAAGTTCAGGCAAGATAGAGAAGATGTACAGTTCTTCCTGCCAAGTGGAAGCAAACCGTAACTAATGTCTTCTTGTTATTTGAATAGATAGACAAGCTACTGCAAGCATGCTTGCATACCCGATGTTAGAAATCCCACTGATTTCTTCTAGTAAAAAGGCCACATTGGGAACTGTACATATAATTTGAGTCACTATCTAATGAAGTGTATAGTATACCTCCTTGTTTCTTTGAGATCTAACAGAAGCACAGGCAGTAAGTATGTTAAAAGGTGATGTAAGAGAAGCCATGAACTCTGCAATTTTTTGTGAGTATGAAATATATACCACATTTTTAAGACAATATAAAAATAAGTACATTAAGATGAAAGTTTTATATTTTTTCTCCTAGTTCTGAAAGTTTTGTGCTATTATCTGTTTTATTTTTGTAAGAAAGAATCTTTTATGTCTGTGTCTTGTACACTGAGTAACTACTTTGAAGATAACAATACACAGTATATTTTTTGTTTGTTTTTGTTTTTTTGTTTTTGGTTTTGAGACAGGGTCTGGCTATGTAGTTCAAACTTCCTTTTAACTATGTTGCCCAGGTTGGCCTTGAACTCTCAGCAATTATCCTGCCTCAGCCTCCTGAGTGTGGGAATTATAGTTGTATACCACAACACCTGGCTACACAATGTATCGACTGTTCTTATCTTCTTGTTTTGTTATTAAATTTTATTTTATTTTAACAAAATATGTTTTGTATTTGTTATATGTTGAAATCATAGCATTTTTGATATGTTGTATTAAATAAAACACTATTAAATTAGTCTCATGTTTTCTTTAATTAAAAAAAATGCTATAGAAATTTAATTTAAATATGTGGCCTATATTATTCTGCTCTTGAATAGTACTGCTCTATAGGCCCGATCTACTTTCTTGAATAGCCCTCATGACATGGGTTAAAAAGTCAATGCGAAAACTATATACCTTGCTGAATTTGCCTAGCACTCAATCACAAGATAGGTTGGGGTATCATAAGGCTCAGTGTGAGGCCATTAGAATCAAATAAATTACAATCTGATCATTATTATAAAGTCACCACTTAGCTGGGTGTGGTGGTACACACCTGTAATTCCAGCATTTGGGAGGCTGAGGCAGGAGGATCACCAGGAGTTTGAGACCAACTCAGCTACATAGCGAGTTCAACACCAGCCTGGATTACACGGCAAGACCCAAAAACAAAACAAAACAAGACAAACAAATCAACAAAAGACAAAACCACACTCACAAAAATAAGGTCACTGCTGACTGGTATTTCACAACAGTTTTTGAGTCTACCATTATTTCAACAGCAAAGGTTTGGATATTTTCTTTCCCTAAATATGCATTTATCTTAATCAGTAGCTATCTCTTTGGAGAAAGAAGAGAATAAGGTTGAAAATGCACCTGACAAGGTCCCATAGAGTCTTTTTTTAAGGGATGCATCTTTCCTTGCATCTGAGGGCCTCAGAGTCTCTGAAATGAGTGTGACTGACAATGGAGTAAGGAGGCAGGATTGCACTGGAGTGGCACAAGTAAGACCTCTTTTCACTAGGCTTGGAGTTCTGTGTTCCCCAAGTCAAGTAACACCTTGAGGGAGGGCAGCTGATCCTCAGTTTAAATCCTGGATCTTCTGATGAGAAAGGACAAGTATTCCAATGATCTCTTCAGCACCTCTGTCAATTTTGACAATTGTAGATGCCAGGCCCCTGAGGGCTCAGTGCTGACAAGTGGCCTTGCCTGTGACCCTACCCCAGTTCATCATCCTCACTGAAACTGGGGAAATTGTTTCAGCACAACCTCCTTCCACTTGTACCCAGGGCACTGACACAGATTGTGGCAGTCCGGAAACTAATGTATACACCTCAGTGGTTTCATGATACGAGCATATTGTTAATCTTTATTGGGGTGGGGCATAGTTTTGAGATGAGTGAATCATATACGATAAATCCACTCCAAAACTCCTTCCTGAGTCTATAGATTTCTTCCTTTTTGTTATACCTATAAATTTCTAGCCCGTTCTCTCATTTAGTATGATCCACCTTTGAGTCACAATTTCTACTCAGCAAACCAAGAAAAAACAATTAGAATCACTCCCAGCTGATGAAGGTAGCATTTTTCCATCAAAATCTCTGAAAAGAACCCTGTATTGAACAATTTAGCCTAACCTTGATTTATGTCCCTCTTTCTTGGATGAGCCTTCATTCGCACACAGATTCTCCAGGGTTTTGCTAGTAAGAATGAACAAAACCTAAAATTCTTTTCCCCTGGTTTACGCTTCTTCCTAAATTCTTGATCTTGGAGAACATCATCAGGATATTATTCTGATGATAAGTCTGGAAGTGATCAGAGGTAGTAAGAATGTGGGCTATGAAAAGAACTGGCTTCCTCTTGCAAAGTAAGCAGCTCCCTCACTGGGCTTCTTGAGAGAAGAGGAGGAGGAGGAGGAGGAGGAGAAGGAGGAGGAGGAGGAGGAGGAGGAGGAGGAAATGCACACTCAAGTGAGAGACTCAGTGGGATTTGGAATATTCTTAGTCACATAAAGCCCTCGGATTAATTCTCTAAGATGTTTCTTTGTGATCAGTGTCACAACTTTTGCAAAAGACCTGGTCAGTCTATGAATTCAACTAAAGTTTTAGTTCAACACTTTACTGTATTAAACTGAGTATTAGAGAACAGCAGAGAAAGCTGAGCCAGTCATCAAGTATAAGAGAAAGTAGGAGACTAGAACAGAAAGATCGAGTCCCTAGGACTGACAGCCAGCCATTTGCAGAAAGAGATTGGACAGTGTTTTCCTGGGGAGGCACAAAGTCAGGTGAAGCGGGGTGTGTTCCTGACATGGACCTTTCTTACTATTGACTTCTAAGAGTCCTGAGACTTTGTGAGCTCAGATCTCCATAAAGAAGGTGTAGCATTGTTATGAAACCAAGAATGCTCACTGTAGAAAGTGGGCAGTCATAAAGTGATGTATTTGCATCTGATTTATACAAAAGGAAAAAGAAAAGTTTGTAGGTCGTAGGGGTAGGGATAAGCAGAATTCCTCATGAGCATTAGTGTGACAGCTTTCCTGCTGGACTCTGTCTGCAGGCTTTTTTTCTCTAATCCATCTGCCACAGAGCAGCCAGAGAAATCTAACACATATAACCTTCAATGATCCCCTACTGCCTTTAAGATAATTCCCAAATTCCCAAACTGGGCTTTTAAGGCTCTGTATGGTCTGACACTATCAACTTCTCCATCCTATTTCATTGTCCCCACCTCCAATCCCTTTCCCGTTAGCCTTTCCATACTGACTTTCTTACAGTGGACATGAAATGTTGTTGGAAAATGCACAACTTTCCAATGAGGGTGGACTCTGTAAGGGGAAAGAGTATGATTATAAGCTTTCAGTTTGTCTTTTGTGTTTACTAATGACAATCTGTTCAGCTGAGCATCTTGATGGGTTTTGGAGCTGCAAAGAAGTTAAGTTTGCAATCTCTCATTAATTTGTTCTGTGTCAAGAGTGAGACAAAGCCAGGTGCAGTAGTCCCAGCACTTGGGAGGCTGAGGCAGGAGGATCACTGTGAGTTGGAGGCCAACCTGGGCAACATAGTGAGTTCAAGACCAGCCTGAACTACATAGTGAGACCTTGTCTCAAAAACTCAAATCAAATCAAAACAAAATAGAGTGAGAAAGAAAGAAAGAAAGAAAGAAGGAAAAAAAAAAAGAATGAGAAAAGTACAAGTAGGAATGGAAACAGGGCAAGGAGAGAGAATGCTACCACCAGTAAGAATTCCTTGGTAGAAGAATAAAGAATTTTCAGCACCATGGCTGAGGAGCAACTTGGCATTGTTTGTTGTGCCCTGTGGAAAGGTGTGCAGCCCCTCGCTCCCAATTCATAAGTCTCAGCAAAGCCTGAAACCACTTCCCCCTCTGCCATTTTCTTCTTTTCTGCCTTTACTTCTTCTAGGTTTTGAGATAACTGAGAATCTCAGCCAAAGCTATTAAAAATTTCCTGTAAAATAAATCTCATCTGAGTCAGAAACTCTTATTCCACGTTATGCTAGCATCGATTTAGATTGTGGTTATTACTAAGTTCTTTACTTACCTATTGTTCTCTTATATTCTTTTTTAGTACCTGTGCTGCTGAAGCAAGCACTGTTTTGTTATACTTTGTCTTGCCCTGTGACTGAGAATTTTATTTATTTTTTATGTTTTTGTGCTTTCCGGACTTGATTTCCTCAAATGGAATACATAGGTAGTTGTATCAGTTAGGGTTCAGTAGAGGAACAGAATATATTCTGTAGGCTTACAGTGACTGTGTGCAGAGTCAGAGATGGAAGAATACAAAGTCATCTGCGTGCTGGAGAGCCAGAGGATCAAGTCAAATGCCGAAGGCCTGGAGCTCACTACAGAGTCCCATACAAATCTGTATCAGAAAACTGAAGAACCTGCACTGGAAGCCTGAAGATGTATGTCCACAGCCAATGGTGAAGGCTGTGGCTCCTCTGAAGAATCAAAAGCAAGACTTCCTTCTTCTTTCCCTTTTGATTCCATCCAGACTACAAGCTTATTTTTTGGTGACACCCACACCCAGGGTAAGTCTTCCCCCTTCAGTGAGTCAATCATCCAGACATAGATTTCATAATACTTAAGAACTAATATTAAATTCATCAACATGTTAGAAAGGAAGAAAATAAAAATAAAGATACCTGCCTAATATATGTGCATATATTCCAAGCATATTAACAAAATAGGAGAGAACAATTACAATCCTCATTTCTGTAACTGGTCATGTGGTTACAGCTTGCGTTTATAACTACGTTCTTCTATTTCCTTGGCCTTTGAATTTATTTTTATTTTTGAGACATGGTCTCACTTTGTAGATCAGGTTGGCCTCGAACTCATGGTGTTCCTCCTGCCTCAGGCTTCCAAGTACTGGGATTACAGGTGTGCCAACTCACCCAGCCTTCCCTTGGTCTTCAGCAAGCACCTCAGCACGTCTTGGTTCTCTTCCTGGTGGGGTGACCCAAACCTTCACTCCTGAGGATTTGGGGTCATGCTGCCAGGACTGGGTTGTTGTAGTTTCTCATTGATTTTAAAACAGAGCTTGGTAATGCTAGGAGTCACCCTAAGGGATTTCCTACACTCAAAATATACTCTTCCTTTCCTCCACTATATAGTAATAGTTCAATTTCCCCTTGATAGTCTGGATCAGTTGTTCTTGCCAACACCATAATTCCCCTTTTAGCATGTTTACTCAGGGGCATGAGCCTGGAATGACCAGGGGAAAGTCTTAGCTTCTAGTTCAGTGGAATTAGTGTTGTGATTCCTGGTACAAACCTTCCCCCATCTAAAACTAAGACATCTGGGCCAGGGGAGCATAAGGTCATGGGAACAGCAAGCAGAAGCTTTGCTAGTGGGTCTCTAAGGGTAATGGTAAGTAGTACCATTCCCGCTTCCACCGCTTGATTCCTGGACCTGTGGCTTTGGGAGACAGTACTATATAGTGGACACATTTAGCCTTTTAAAGAACCTTGCTCCAGCCCTACCAAGTGTTGCCACCTAACTGGGGCTCTAAATTTATCTTTGAAAGGTCATTACACCTTTCCATCAATCCAGTTGCTTCTGGATGGTGAGGAATGTGGTAAGACCAGTGATCAGTGAATTCCATGAGCATGAGTCTATTGCCTCACTTCTTCGGCTGTGAAGTGGGTTCCTTGGTCAGAAATAACGCTACGTGGAATACCATGATGGTGGATAAGGCATTTTGTAAGTTCATGGATGGTAGTTTAGGCAGAAGCATTACATGCAGGGAAGGCAAATCCATACCTGAAATAAGTGTCTACCAGTAAGGAGAAAGTTCTGACCCTTCCACAATAGAAGTGGTCAACCATCCAGAAACACCCAGAACTGTGTAAAGTAATCCACTGGGCATTTCCTATTCAAACTGACACCACAATTAACTATCATGGTGGTATACTCTCAGAGGTCCTACATGTCCCAAATGCCTTCTTTCTGTGCTCATCTAATAACATTTTGAATGGATATAAGATTTTTAGATCACAGCTCATTTTTTCCTCAATAGTTTATAAATATCATTCTTTTGTTTCCCAAGAGCCTCTAGTTGTGCTGATAGTCCATTGATGGTTACTCCTTGCCCTGGGTCAATAGCTTGTTCTTTCTGTTGCTATATGATAAACTAATCCTGGGAGATAAAACTTTCTCACTACTTTGTGTGAGAATGTTTCTTTTCATTAAACTCATCTTGAACTAGGGAAGTCATTTAAATAAAGTTGTTTTCTTCTATTTTTTACTTTCTCATTCTGGAAATCTTGTTATTAGATATTAAGTCTCCACTTAATAGGTTCTCTGTTTCATGTATGTACGTGTTTCTCTTAGTATTTAATATGTTGCTTGCCATGAGTTATTGGAATCCCACCAAACACCGATTTGGCTCTCAGAAATACTGATCTTTCTCTTTAATCTCTATGTTGAATTCGAAATTTGGAAAGCATATTTTTCATTCTATAATTTCATTTTTATGCTCTAATTGTGGTGCCTTTAAAATCCTCATTATGTGTTTCCCTTTCATTATGTTTGAATTGAAGTTCACTCCTGTTTCTCCCATTAATTCTGCCTCTAGTTTAGACACATCCTTTGGTCATGCAATTTAGTCTCTTTCCTGAAAATTACATGCTCCCTTTGTCATCTTTTCTGCATGATAATTTGTCAAGCCAGCTGTTGGAATCCCTCAAGCAGTGGTGCGCTGACTGCTACCAGAATATGGGCCAGCAGTAACTGAACAGGAAGCCAGGACATTTTTTTTGGTAGAGATTTTCTGAGACAGGGTCCCTAGCATCAGATGCAAGAAAACTGACTTTTTCCAGTGCCACTGATATCAATGGAATTGATCAGATTCTCCCAGATATGGTCACAGCAAGAGGGTAACGCAGCCAGATGTGGATTCTCATTCCTAGATGCCAAACAATGAACTCTTAGCTATATCCAGACTCTTCATTTGGTGGCTGTGTTGTCCTGTGTAATTCTGTAACTACACCTGTGTGGCCCTAATGACTATATGGACTATCTCATTCCCAAAAGTCTGGGATAAGTACAGCATTGCTGGCTTGAATCAGTGGGACACTGAAAGACAGAACATTTTTCCTATTTCATTTGACAGCTTTGGTTCAATGTCATTACACACACTACTACTATTCTTCCATGCACCAGCCCACCTTGGGCTAATCCATGAAAACTAAGCAAAAAATTTAAGTTCTGGTCACACTGGTAACAAAGTTAAAAATCTCAATCTGTAATAAAATTATTTGAAAACAAAACCTGTTGCCTTTTCAATGAGGTTTTTTTTCTCCCTGCCCCTACAAGTCCTCTTCTTGGCTAATCAGCGTTCACTGTTTCATAACACCTGGCTTGCAGATTCCTGTGTGTTGTCAGGACCTCTGGTGATTACACTTCTATTGGGCCACTTTACCTAGAGAGAAATAAAATGATGTCCTAGGGCCTAAGCCTCAAGTCACTAATTCCACCCCCTACGCACTCCACTATTCTTGAATTGTATAAAATGCATCTTCCTGGTGACACACTAATACCCAGATGTTCCTCAAAGAGTGACTGGCAATGTCTGCAATGTGAGCCTCAGGAAAGCTTATAAAGAGGCAGAGCTTTTGACTTCACCACATGAAGTGGGACACTGCAGATGGCATTTAAAGTGATTCTTTTTCATGTTACAGTTTCACGACCATTGGAGCTACAATGCCATATGGAACAAAACCCATTTCAGATGGCCAGTTCAAGAATGACCTACATACCCCACGCTCACTGTTCTCAAGAGTTCAGAGTTTGAGGACACCTGGAAATTGTCTTTAAATTATACAGAACCAGTTGTTCATTAAAAGTGTAATTGCTGGAAACATTCTAGCCAGGCAAATGCCTCATACATTGCCCATGCATCTTATTCCAGGTAGTATGCAAAAGCTCTGCTCTCAACACCTTAACCTTTGAATTTTTGTAGGCTAATGTGAAAATACAGGTCTTAGCAACACCAGACTTTGTGATCAATCCATTGGCTCTAACATTCTGGGCAATATAATAGTGGCAACAATGGCACTATTGATACTATTTCAAATTGGGTTTCTTCCTTGAACACTAAAATGTTTATTTTGATATCAACAAGGGCTGAGGGTCAGTACCCCCTAGAAAAGCTCATACAACCCTGGGCATCAGATTGTCAACACTTGTCTTTCTCAAACCTTGAAGGAAGGAGAATAACCCTGTTGACTGGATAACCAAGCTTTCATTTTTATTGAGTTATCAGAACCCAGAACTTGAGATCTATAACATAGCAACACAAAACTATTACAGGGAATGCCATCTCTCATCTGCATTGTCTCCTTTAATCCTCATATCAGCCACATGAAGGTAACACTGGCATCCAGAGGCACAGACGATTTATACAGGAAGCAAATGGCAATGCTGCAAAGTGCACCCAAGTCAAGCTGCAGTCTGTACTCCTTGCCACTGTGGGATGGGCTGTATGCACAACATTATGGGTGTGCACATGCCTATCTTTATTTGCTCATTAATTTCAATTAAAAGGATTTTGCATTAGTCCTCAGTTAAGAGCTTGGGATGTGAAGTCAGGTAAATTATTGATCCTCCCTGCCCTTGACATTTGCAATCTAAAATGAACACAAACAATCAAAGGGGCAATTAAAATGATTAGTGCATGAAGTACTAGGGTAGAAGGAAAGGGTGAAGTTGCGGAGGTACACAACGGGGTGCCCATGTGAGGATCAGTCAGGACAAGCCCGCGGGGAAGCTGGCATGAGTCCCAAGGGCAGAGGGGTGGTTAGAGGAATTGTGGGGTGCAGAGGAGAAAGCCACAAGCAGAAAGGGCCAGTCTGAAAGGTCAGACATCAGGAAACCACAGGAAGGTTACTATGGGGAGTGTTTAGGTGAGTGAGTTAGGCAAAATGGCTAGAGATACAAGGCTGGTGGAATTGGCCGATATTTAATCTAAAATGGCCTCTTTACCTTGAGACATTTGAACGTGTTTTAAGCCAAGGGGTGACAGGTCCAGGCTCTGTTAGTAGTCCGAAGATCCCATGGCCTTGACTGTAACTCTGCTTTCAGGTCAGAGTCCCTAGTGTCAATCGTTCCTGGGGCTGCCAACCTGCTGGTGAGCATATGTGACCAGAAAATGTTTGAAAGGAATTTTGAAAATACTATGTGTATCTCTAGGGTACAAATGACTAAAGTCGACTTTTAAAAATGTAGAAAATACTGTCTGATTGTTATCAATCAAATAAATTAAAAATGTTATGAAAGTGCCAGGTTCAAAGAGTTTTACAAATAAATTCTGTAGAAATTTTAAGGACTGGAGGGTTCTGTCCCTGGCCAAATAATTTTTTTTTTTTAAGAACATAGGAAAAATAATTCAACTGACTCTGCAGTTTGCATAACCTAACTCTCGAGCCAAGGAAATAGATCATAAAATACTAGCAAAGTCTAGAAATGTATTTTAAAAGTACCAACTATGTATAGCATCTGAAAATTCTGTTACTTGAAAGCTGAAAATGGCTTCTTTGGAAAATGAAGAGGAAAATCACACTTGGGAAGACTGATCTTTGATCTGAACTACTTTCTTTGGGCATTTAGTTGAACAAATGATTATTTCCATGCCTATACCATCTTGCCTTGGAGACACATTATCCTAAATACAAAGGCTTTTGAAAGGTGAAGAGTTCTGTTTGGTCATATAAGTACTGTTTCATATGATTAAAATGAAGAGATGTGAAATAAGCAGTAATAAATCATCTCTTATATAAATAAAATTCAGAATTGGAAGATATTTCAATGGCTAAGAATTACATACATAAAAATATTCTTATCATTTAAAAAAATCCATATATTTAAACAATGGGGTCAGAAGAAAAAAGTCCAGGCCTTTTTCTTTTTTCTGCAAGCCTTTGTGTTGGGTTTTGGGCATGCATTCCATGTGGGTTGGGTTTTGCTGTTATGCAGAATGTCTAAATATCCAGCAATGAACCCCCAAGCAAAGAGCTGAGGAGTACTGAAGGATGTCAGGAAGGCCTGCTCTCAAGCTGTTTGCAGAACAGGTTCATGCTACAGTGAGAACTTTCCTGGATCACCACATTTCTCCACCCATTCTGCACATCTTAGGCCTGGTAAGAATTTCCTGAGAAGATTAAAAATGACTGAGTAAAGACTGGCAGCAAAGAGCATCTCTTCAGGACCTGAAACCAAGACACTTGGAAAACAGCAATGTAGTTAAGAAAGAAAGATCTTCAGGAATCAGCAGGGAGCTGACAGGAAAACTACAAACTACACAGATGATGGCAAAAAGAGAACACAGAAAAAAGCAAGGCAGTCTGTAAAGCTAACTGGGCTCCTGGGGAAGAGGATTGTTCTCCAACACAAGGGAAGCCCGTAGAGAGTAGGCAACTCCAGGGAGGAACAACTGACTAAGCCAGCAGCGCTAGCCCCAAGAAAAACAGCAGGGGGTTTTACTCTGAAAGTAACTCCATCTGAATGGTAGGATTTAGAAAAATAAACCAGTGCACTACCTGCCATATTTGAGTGTTTAATTAGGTACTATCTGGGTTAATTGCTTAACATTGAGGTATAGAATACTTCAGGGTTCTGGGGTCACCCAAACACAATGACTGGGTGGGAGATGGCCAGAAGAGACACTCATGAAGACGGCATGGGTGAGATGTAGACTTTTTGTGAAATTTAAGCACAGGCTGGGAGTGCCGTTGTTGTCCTACCAGCCATGGTAAGAAGCCAGGTTGGAAGTGGGTGGCTTTTAGAGGGAACAGTCGGAAAATACTGGCATTGCCCAGCAGACTCCTAGAGTCCTCTTTCCTGCTCCCTACATCTACACAGAACTCAGTGGTCTGTTTGCTTTCCTCATTTGCCAATGTGATCAGACATACACTTTGGCTTAGACAGTTGCCACACCTAGGGGTATACGACTAGAGACAATTCTGTAGTGGGTTGGGGAGACTCACAAATCCTTAGGCTGCAAAACTAGGTGAGAAAGCAGTGACGTGGGGCACACAGAGGGACATGGAAACTGTGAGTGGCTAGAATGAATACAGCAGAAGGGCGCATAGTGGTGCCCAGCAGGAAAGGCAGGGCAGGATTCAGTATTCATCAATGAAAATGTGAGTCTGGAAACAAAATACATCTTAGTACTGCAATGAGAACTATCCTCCCCCATAGCTGGTGGATTTAAATATTGCAGACTGTGGAAATAAACCATTTATTCAAAAATATGGAGGAATTTTTGTGGATTCATTTCTCTTTTTGGTCATTGGTTTTTTTTTGGGGGGGGATATTAGGCTTTTTTCTTATTTTGTTGCTTTTTAACTTTTCTTCTTTTTCTTATTTGTTCTTTTATCTAATTCTATTAATTTTACTCCTTAATAGGGCATTTTACCTCACTTTTCTCTCTTCTTGCCTTCATCATCTTATTTTTCAAATTTCGTTTGTTTCACTCTCCTGTTTCCTACTCACCTCCATATTTACTAATATTACTACTAAGCCTTATCTTTACCTAGTTGCCTCGATATCATTGTTGAATTCACTTCTATTGTTAATGATTATATTGTTGATACATTTAGTAAGATATTTACTATACATAAATATATGATTTGTTTTTATGTCTGCAATTACAGACCTCTTTTCTGTTATTTAGGGTGGTACAGTGACAGTTTTTACTGACTTATGGTATGTCAATATCCAGTTTATCATTGACTCAATTATTGTTCCTGATTTCATTGCTATTATCATGGTGGCATAGTTGTTGCTATTAATTCTTTTTTATTGTATGCCAATTTCTGATTTGTCTTTGAGTCATCGATACTACAGTTTATTACTGGGCAATTGGGCAATGGGCCAATTACATTGGATCCTCCCCTCCCCAAATTAATGGAGGTGGTTGGATCTCGGGACAAAGGCAAAAGCCTATAGTTGGTCACACCCATAGTGGATCACTGGAAAGCAGAGACTAACTAAAGAGATTCACTTATTAGCAATGAAGTCTTTCCACTATAATTAACCTGCAACCCTCAGCACAAAACAATTACAACAAATAACAAAACAAAACCACCCAATAGAAACATGAGAAAAAAAGGCAAGAAAATGCCTCCCAAAATTCCCAATTTCCCCAAAGCTAATTCACGTGGCATGGATGGGGAGCAAATCAAAAGCCAGACAGCTAGATTATACAAAGTGACAAAAATAGCCGGGCGTGGTGGTGCACGCCTTTAATCCCAGCACTCGGGAGGCTGAGGTAGGCGGAGCGTTGTGAGTTCGAGGCCGGCTTGGGCTACAACGCGAGCCCAAGGCCGGCCTGAGCTACATAGTGCGACCCTGCCTCAAAAAACCAGGGCCGGGAGTTTGGCTCAGTGGCTTAAGTGCCTGGCAGGCACGAGGTTGTGAGTTCAATCCCGGTGCCGCAAAAAACAACAACAACAAAAAACAAAACAAAACAAAAAAAGTGACAAAAGAGGAGACAAATGAAAACCCCAGATCAATAAGGTTTTCAGCAAGCTCAAAGTTGATAGAACTGAACAGATAACAAATTTAATGAACAAAACCATCAGTAAGCTTCAGAAGATACTAATAAAAGGCTAGATGAGCTAAAGAAAAAAATACAAAATACGACTGACCTATATAAAAAGAATTACTCCTTAAAAAGGTTTCAAACATAAATCTAGGAGATAAAAAATGCTATAGAAATTCTGAGCAGCACAAGTTACCAACATGACAGAACTAGAAGACAGAGGTGATGAAGGTGACCATATAACCAGAGATATCTTAAAAACAACAAGAGAACATGGAAAACAGATCCTAAACACAGAATCTAACACTGATTGGAACTAGTGAAAAACCAGAAGACACATGAATGGCATAAAAAACAGAAATCAGCAGAAAACTTTTCAAGTATGGGGATAGAACTTAACAAACATAAATGAGGCATTTAGAACCCCAAAAGACCAGAAACAAACCTCTCCATGACACATCATAGTCAAAATCTGAGAAATCCAACTCCAGGACATAAAAATTAAAAGCTGTTAGAGAAAAGCAACAAATCCTTTATAAAGGTAAACACATTAGAATTACAGCAGACTTCTCAACACAAACCTTAAAGGCCCAAGGAAGTGCTTCAACCTCTAAAATAAAATAACATAGAAGTGCTTCAACCTCTAAAATAAAATAACATCCAATCAAGACTAATATTTTACAAGACTATCAAACTTGAGAGGGAAATAGGGCCTTTCAATGATAAAGAGCCCTTTAAGAAATTCATGACCAGCAAAGCAGCACTTCGAAATAGTCTCAAGGATATCCAAGTAAGAGATAATGAAGTCGTCAATGCCAAAAAGTCTACTGGAAAAAAAAAAGTCTACTGGACTGAAAACACCAGCTAAGGGGAGCAGGTAAGCAGAAGGGAGAGAAAGAAATCAGCAACAGGAAAACAATACAATGACAAGAATTAGTCAACAGCTTTCAGTAATAACTCAATGTCAACGGTCTCAACTCCTTAATCAAAAGATATGGACTGGTAAATTGGATCAAAAAGCAAAACCTACTGGGGATATGCTGCATGTAAAACACATTTAATCCAAAAAAAATTTCAGACTAAAAAAGGATGAAAAACTGTATCCTATGGAATGGGAGCCCCAAAACAAAACAACCATGAGTAGCTATCTTATTTTCACACCAAGAATCAACAAATGAGATTATATCAAATTTGTTGTGCACAGCAAAGGAAATGGTCAATAGAATGAAAAGACAACCTAGAGCATGGGAAAATTTTTTCCAGCTACTCCTTGACAGAGGACATATAACTAGGATATATAAAGACCTAAACAACAACAACAAAAAGTAGACTCCCCAAAACAAAAGATTGAATCAAAAAGTGAGCAACTGCAATGAATACACACTTCTCATAAGATGAAGTACAAATGGCCAACAAATACATGGGAAAATGTTCACTATTGCTGGCTGTTAGAGAGATGCAAATTAAAACACCACTGAGATTTACCCCAGAGAGAATGGTCATCATCAAAAAATCAAATAGTCAGAGAGCGAAAAAGGAAATCTTCCGTATTATTGGTGGGAATGTAAACTAGTACATTCACTATGGAAATCAATATGTAGATTCCTCAAAATACTAAAACTAGAAATCCCATTGGACTCAGTTATTTGCCTTCCATTTATATTCCCAAGAGTTAAAGGCATCATATTATAATGATACATGCATTTTCATGGTTATAGTAGCACAACTCATAATAGCTAAATCTTAGAAGTGTCCTATATGTCCATTGATAGATGAATGGATAAAGTATGGTATTTATACACAATGAGGTGCTACTCTGTCATATGGAATCATTTGTAGGAAAATGGATACACCTTGAGACTATAACATCAAGAGAAATAAATCAGACACAAATTTAAATTTTGTACTATTTCTTTTATATGAGGAACCCAAAGTATAAATACATGAACATAAAAGAGCAAATCAAAAGATAGGTAATAGGAAATGGGGAGACAAATCTTATGCCCATGAAAGGGGGGCTGTCTTAGTTACTTTTCACTCATTGCTGAGACAAAACACCCAACACCCAAATTTCTTACAGTTCTTCGAGGTTTCATTCCATATTTGACTGGTTCCAAGGTAGGGTGGCATGACACCAGGGCAACACTTCAAGGCAGCAGCCAGAGCAAAAAGAGAGCAAGAGCAAGTCTCTTTTTCTCCCTTATATTGTACACAGGACACCTCTCACCCCCCAGGGTGGGTGCAGCATTCACAAATCTCCTTGCTTTCCTTTGTATAGGACGAGGACAATTACAAAGTAAGAACCCTGGCTCCCTGCTGAGTCTTTCACTTAAACTTCTGACCTTCTCAAATTGACACAATGACCAGGTAACTGCTTGTGCTCTACACCCAGGGATATAGAGCTGCTGAGTTACTTAATTAAGCTTCTAGACTTCTCAAGTTGCCACAACGTATAAACCATAACTGGGGCCAAGTGGTGGAAAGAAGGGCAAGGGAGAGAAAGGGAATGTAAACAAATTAAGATGTGTAGGTACAACTCCCCCACAATGCATTTATTACAAACATGTACTAATAAACATTAAGAAACAAAAAAGAAAAAAGCCCATCAAAGGTTAAGCTACAGATGTATGTAGAGACAAAGCAGGAAAGAAAACAAGCAACATAAAAATAAGCAAGTAAGAACAAAATTAAAATGCGCCCTGTGGTTAGGGCTGGGGAGCCCTTGAGAAATTCCCCTTCCTGAAAAAGTCAAGTCAGAATTTTTTTTTTTTTTTTTTTTTTTTTAGCTTACTATTACTGGCACCTTGGGTGGAAGAAGCAGCACAGTGCAATTTCCTAGTTTATGTGACCATAGCTTTCACGTCTTTATCCTAGTCTCCAAAGAAAAATCTGATTGCTGCTTACTACTGTACTGTGGTGGCTTGCTAGGAGCAGCCATTCTTCAAGGGATTCTCTGCCTCAAAAGGTGTATGAGCACCCTTAAGGACAGAAGCAATTTCTGGCTCTGGAAGTCCCACCGTTTTCTTTCTTAGGAGATAAAATGTCATCATGTCATATAAGAAAAAAAAATCATTCATAAAGAAGCTGTTACCTTCAAGCAGATAGTTCACCTGCCAGTATCTGAGTCAGTGTACCATAATCCATCCACACTGGGGATGCCATAGGGATCGTCCTCTCCAGAATTCACTCCCTTCATCTTATCATTGTCCGTGACCCCATAAGCATCTCTTTCTTGATATCTCTTCCAAGGTGTCCCCTCAGCAGTCCTTTTACCTCTTCTGTCTTCTTTGAAAGTAGAAAGCAATTGTTAACATGCTTTATACACCCCATTTAACCATCTGTATAATCTTAGAAAGTGCTTTAATAGCTACCATTCTAGGTGGTAATAAACTCAGGCTCAGAAAGATTGAGGAAGCTGCTCAAAAAAAGCCCACAGCTACCAAGAAGTCGAGTCTAATGCAAGGCTTGGTAACCTGTCTTCTCAGGTTTTCTCCCACTGTGTCTTTTAAATAGGCCTCTGACATTGTCCTCAGCACTCACCAGCTAACATCCATCTTTGGCTATCACACTGTCTTCAGATGTAAGTTCTGTTGGGCATGATTGCTCACTTGGGAAGCCCTCATTTCCAATGCCACTCTTTTTGCATGCCTGTTACTCCACAGGTTATGGGCTTCTCGACATCTTACCTCTGCTCCTCCACCTGGTATCATGAGGGAAGATGACAGAAATACCAGGGCTGGTGACAAAAGCTGAAAGCAGGCAGCAGGGGAGGCTGGTGTGGAAACTCTCACTCTTGAAGGGAAGTGATCTTCTTTAAATTAGGTAATTACAAGTTCATGCTATTAGCCTGAATTTCTTGATGACCAAGAGTCTACACATCATAACCGTATGAAACCACCCCGCAGATAAACAAGTCTCTGCCAATTTTGCCAATTTCTCCAAATTAGGAAGGCTCTACATGAACATTTAGCATTAAGGTTCTTAGGAATCTTGCTGCTTATGGATCAACTAAAGACTTATATTTCTTTTTGTTTTTAGAAAAAGCTGAGTGACATTAAAATCTCTTCTAGACACCAATATTTATAAAGCAAATAATTCAATTAAATGTATGATTGCAGAGATAGTTGCTCATCATTTTGTAAGGTTTGCTTTCTAACAAAACGAAGCTTAAATGTTTAGGAAGCATTAGGCTAACAAAACTGCAGGTCTAAACTTTTACTCTCATGAACACAGTCTTGTGGTATGTGCTAGTTCTCTTATCAATGATATATGTAAAGCATTTTACCTTAAACTTTGTAGCAATTTACATTCTTGTTCTGCAGGTTTGGATCTGGTTCTCTAAGATTTTTATGAGTTAGAATATAGATGATTATTAAGCCTTTCTTTTTTTTTTAAAGGTGTAAGTTTTAAACCCATTAAAGGTGGAATTTCAGCATGATCCCATAAAAAAATGTAAGACACCGGGACCTGTTATATATAAAGGCTGCCCCAGCTCTGCCACCAAGGTCATGGCTGCCTCATCTTGATGATCGTAACTCAACGTGCACCTGGGCTTCTTCACTCTAAAATTGCCTAACCTTACTCAGTTTTTTATTGAAGATTTCATAAACCTTAAGGGTGGCAGGATCCAGCCTGTTTACTAGGTCAAGGGGCTAGTTCAGCCTCTGGAAGTCCACAGCCAGATTGCTTTTAGATTCTTGGTCACAGACTGAGTGACTTACTCTACCAGTCAAGGTACTGGCAAGGGCCGACATCCAGATAATCAGATGGTACTTTATGCCATGTCCTCACATGGAGGAAGGGGCCAGGGAGTTCCCTGGGGTGACTTAATGGCCTCCTTCTTGAAGGTCTCACTAGAATACCCTCACATTGGAGATAACATCTCAACATGAACTTTGGATGGGAAACACAAACGTTCAGTCTATAGCACACTGTTTCTCCCATGTGGATCAGTTCTCCAGTTTGTTTCTGGGCTAGTGATAAACAGGCTTGGGAATGCCTCCAGCATAGGAGGAGGAGCTGGCCTTGAACAGTGGGTTGGGTACAGCTTAGTCCACTTCCCATTTAGATCTTAAGTGGCAACAAGGTTCCAGGCTTTCCCTTGGATAAACTTTTCCCAGCCATGGGAGTGACAAGGTCTCAAAGACTGAGTTCAGGCTATGAGCCCAAAGCAGAGGGCCTAAGGGACTACTGGGTCTTTCCCACACATAAGTAAGGACCAGTGATTCTCACAGTAGAACCAGGAGCAGAGTTTAGGACTTAGGCATCCATATTTTTAAAAATGTTCTAACAGGCGATTCTAACATTTGACAATGTACAAACGCCCCACTTTAAGTCATTAGGATTGCCCATAGCACAGGTAAGGAGAGATTTCAAAATCACCATTTGTCAGAACTCTTGGCAATAATTCTGATGTAAATGATGAAATGTTACATTACTTATGAAAATATAAAATAAAAGACAGTAAGCAATGATATTCTTAATGTTTGATTGTATTCAAATTTTTATTTTTTGAACAAAAAACTTTAGGACAATGATTTTAAATAATGAAACATGGTATATTCTAGACACTGTTTTTTTTTTTCTTTTTTAAAGACAGTTTATTATTTTTGGATTTCTAGTTCTGTTGTGATGCTTCCTTCAACATTTAAATATTTATCACCATTTTATCTTCACTCCAAACTTGATAAACAAAGAATCACTCTGTCTGCTTATGTGAAGCTTCACTTTAAGAAAATAATCCACTACCACATAAAACACACATACAGAACAGTCTTTTTTTTTTTTTTTTTAATATTTACAAAACACAAGAAGTCTGTCCAGCCATTTTGGTTTTGTTGTTACTTTGCCCATACTGAGATCAGCAAAAAAGCTAGGTAATAAGCAAAATTTCACTTCAGTGGTGCAAAGGATGGCATCAACCAAACTTCATTAAACAAAACAACAAATTCAAACGTGATTAGCAAAATTGAACTCATGTAAGACTGACTTAAAAGAATAAGGATGTAGTGGGTCACAACTAGACTGGTTTTCACTGTGCAACTTTCCTCAGGAAACAACACTACCCATTTCACATAAAGAAAGGAATTTGCAACCAAGCCTTTGTTTATGAAAAAAAAAAAAATGCCCTTCAAACAAATTCATCATAAGGCAAAAAAAGAGGAAGGGGGGGGAGCAGTTTGGCCCAGAGAAAAACTTAGAATGTGTATACTCAGTATATACACATTCATAGATATATTGCAATTTAAATCACATACATAGTCATTAGACAATTAAATGAATTGGCTCAGTAAAGTGAAAGTGTTCTCTATCAATAGGAAATTATTGCTAATATGCTACGCATTATGCGTTGACAGGGGAAATGACTTAGAAAGTGAAGCTGCCACACTGCCAGTGTTAGCTCCGCAGTAGACTTCATATGGACAACATGCCACCAAATCCTGAAAAGAAAGCAAAATACCACTACCAAAAACAAAAACAGACAAACAAAAAAGAAAGAAAAAGGCTTTTGCACTGTCCCTTACATTTTTGCTTATTTTAAAAACCAAAACAAAACAAAAACAAAAACGAGTCCAGTTCACCACAAGATAAGCACAACCTGACAAGCAACTTTAGCCACATGACAGGGAGAGGAGTGAAGTACAGCATGCATTTACAACTACTGCCAATCTAGTCTATTTTGTCATACAAACTGGGATACAAAAATCCAATTTAAATAAGACTAGACTATCATAGGAAAAAAAAACACACACAGTAGACTTAGTTTGATACTGATTGGTTTGAAGAGTAAAACTCAACCTGTCCCCTTTTAATACTCTACAATTTATTTATTGATGGCTAGAATATTTACTTAAAAAAGATATTAAATACCTGTATCATGAAATTACATTCTTATTAACAATAAGACATACTGTGTAAGAAAATAGCTCATGTGTGAAATGTGTCTGAAATGCATTTTTCCTTACGACTATCAAAACATCCACTCACACTAAAACAAAACCATCCCCAATACCCCCCTGAAAAAAACTTAAGGAAAGATGGGGTGGGGGCTGGGCAAAGAGCAGGGAAGGAAAGATTTAGCTATACTAATTACAGCACAGTGATTAACAATGGTTCAAGACAGAACCAACAGGAGTTGGTCAAAAAGATGCCTTCAATACATGGCTACAATTAAAAACCAAACTCGGCCACTTTTGGTTCATTGCAGTGAGACCAAAAAAAACAAAAAAACAAAAAAAACCCTCTCACAGATTCATATAAATATTAGATTCCAGCTCTATTATTATTTTTTTAAAAGTTTTCTCATTTGTTTTTGCAAGGCCTAGTTACTTTATTACAATTTATATTTGTTCTGCAACAACTACAAGAGGTAGGCATAAAGCATGAAAAAGTTTCTCGGTACCTCATGGTGGGCTGTTCAACGCATAATACCATCCATGTTAGACAGGAAAGGTCATGACCTTCTAGTCTTTTTTTCTACCTCAAATAAAGCTGCTGCTGCAGTCCTCCCACCCATACATATCCTAAAAGAGTGGACCCACAAGTAAGAAACTTTCTCTACTGAAGGATACTGTCATAGTATTTGCTGCAGAGCATCAATGTATATATATATTTATTTGTTTAAAAAAATAAACAATTAAAAAAAAAAAAACCTGGGTTCCTAGAACCAATCCTCTTGATTCTCTACTTCCACAAAATAAAGTGTTTCATTTGGCCAAGACTACAGATGTGTTTTTTTTTTCACAGATGCACATGCCATGCAAAATAAATTAAAGGACAGATACCAAAACATACATGTGATAAAAACTACTGAAGGTAGATCTTTAAAAGCATTTATATAAACATAATATATAATACTTCTTTTTTTTTTCCTGTATGTACAGTCACGAAGCCATGGTTATACGTCTAGGATTTCTTCTGCTGTACCTCCACAGCGCAATCTATAACGACCAGTTCTCCAGCTTATAGTAGGGTCCCATAATGCCGACAAAAAAATGTATATTGTCATTGATTCACGGATGAACCAAGCAACTGCATAATCAAGTTTTGAAAAACACAGCGTGCCTCCCTAGGAATGAAAATAAACAAGAACTAAGTTGCTTGTTGGCAGGGTAAAGACACTTAAAAAGGGAAAGTTTTGGATTTCAATCTTCTAGATACAGTAAATAAAATCAAGTCAGCTCTTAGGTTATTTATTTATTTATGTATTTAGGTATTGGAGATCGAACTCCTTGTGTCTGCCAGGCTGGCGCTTAGGCCACTGAGCTAAATCCCCGGCAGCTCTCAGGCAATTTAATTGCTATGCAATACCATTTAAGAAAACGTGAATTATTAGTTAAAATAACAGCTATCTTAAACACATTCTTGCTTTGAATAGTTGTTGATTAGTTTAACATGATTTTTTGGGAGTCTTACTAAAAGTGATTGTACAACCAATGGAAAGTGGTAAATCAAGTTAAATGTTATATCAGGATTCTACTAGGAACTGTCAATGGGAAGCTGAATGGGATATTAATTTTCATTGGGAAGCTGAAGAATGGTACAGATAGATTTTCAAAATTAAAATAGTTTTAGTTTCACTAAATGATTGCCAACTTTTTCATGCCTATCCACATACCTGGACACCCCTGAGTTGAATGTAGTCAAATATAAACCACGCCAGGCAATGACACATGAAAAATACCATGATATCCCATCTGAATACGTGGTGGGCTGCCCATCCAATAATTAAACTGGCAACAAAACATTCCGAAATTGGCTCACAAATTATTGTAGCAGGAAGCATGTTAATTCGCAATTTGGTCCACCTACAAAGATAAAGAAAGATTTTCTTTAAGACAATAGTCTGGTGACAAGATTCATCAATTTTTCTCCAAAAGATCAACTGTCTACCATATTATTTTATAAAGACTTTCCTCTTTAAAGAGTTTTGGGTTATTTTGTTTTGATGAATCTCTGTTTTTATTTGGCATATTTAAAAAGTCCATAAATTCATTTGCATGCCTTCTATTCTGATGAGTACAGAACTAAATAAAGTCTCAATATCTCTTTTTTTAATATTTCAGAGTTATAGTACAAAGAAAATACATTTAGACATTCAGTTTTATTTTAATACAGGAACTTAAACTGTTTTCTGAAACTAAACTTAACAAAAATCTGACCTTTAGGTATATTTGTAAAATCATGTCAGACCACGTAAAAATTACCTCCTGTTATTCTTTTAAAAAGTATAAAAGATGACAGTTGATTTACCTGATCATTCTGGATTGAAACTGAGAAATTGAGTATGAACCAGAGTTTTGCATTGCAACTTGAGTGGACATTGCAAACCTCCAACCTCTGAAAATGAAGATAATTACAAAATTATCTATGATAATGAAAACATCCACACCTGACTGGTTATATATTCATGAATCATAGTAGGAGGAAGCAATGCTGGTATTCAGGGTGAAACTAATCCTCGGTTCAGATTAGCACACTACTTATAAATGTTCAAGCAATCAATTGGCCCAAGATAGGGCCATCTACAAGCTGGAAGAAGCACAGTCATTCTGAAAGTACTCAGTGGACAGAGTTCTATACTTAATAGTTTAGTCTCCCTTCTCCTCACAAAAGATGTACGTGTGTGGGTGTGTGTGTGTGTATTCAATAAGAAATGTAGAAGAAGCTGGGCGTGGTGGCGCATGCCTTTAATCCCAGCATTCAGGAGGCTGAGGTAGGTTGAGAATTGTAAGTTCGAGGCTGGCTTGAGCTACAACGTGAGCAGGACCGGTCTGAACTACATAGTATGTACCTGCCTCGAAAAAAATAGGGCTGGGAGTTTGGCTCAGTGGCTTAAGCACCTGCTTGGCAGGCGTGAGGTTGTAAATTCGATACCTGGTACCGACCAAAACAAAAGAAAGAAAAAGAAAAGGAAATGGAGAAGAAAAAAAAAAGGCAAGTGACATTATGTTTATAGGAGACAGCTGGAGATCAAGAATGACATAACACTATTATAAAAGAATTTTGAAAATATGCTTCAATTTTTAAAATATTTTTAGTAAATTGTCATATAAGGCAATGATTTTTAAAATTAAGTCTTTTGTGATAAAGAAAATGCTATTCTATGATTCTTAACAAAGCCATCAAATAATTTATTGGCAAATTTCAAATTCTGAAATGATACATCTATTAAGATTCTACCTGCTGAGAGGTCTGACTACATTGATAGCTTTCATTTGTGTAGAACACATACTAATGAAAATGCACAGAGAAGCTTCTTCTTAATCACTTTGAACCACATTAATTGGAATACTGAGAAATCAGTACATTTATTAGCTTCACAAACACATATATGAATAATTAAAATGAACTGCTTTACCAAAATTAATAACCTAGTCTGTTCTCACTAGCAAAAACATAAAATGAAGTAAAATTAAATCATCCCAATCCATCATTTGAACAGAAAGAATAAACCAACAAAAGTACTAAAAATACCATGGCTCAATTTAGTTTTCTTACTTAGTTTTCTTACCGGTCAGCTATTGCTTTGGCCATAAAGTAATCTTCAGCAATGTACTGAGCAAAAGCTATGAGCCCTCCTGCTTGATCTAACACATCCTTTCTCATTAAACAAGACATTCCTGTCACACACTTGAAACCAGTTACATTGGCAGAGATATAGGACCTTGGATGCGAAGTTCCAAAATACACCTGCCCAAAAAAAAACAAAAACAAAAACACAAAGACATGCATTTAGAATTTTATTAAAAGTCTAGTGTTTGTAAGTTGTTTTTCCTAATGATCTGTTAAAATATGACCGAATGAGTATCGTATTACTCTTACACAAACTACGTGAAGAAAACATGGCACACTGTGTTGTGCACATAGATAGCAGGCAGTCAGCAGTTTGGTTGACTACTCCTGTCACCACCATTACCAAGAAACAGTGAACTCTAGAGGAAAAAGCTTATTCTACGCTTAAGTACTATCTTCTCTAAAATTCTAAAGATTTAATCTGAATACAAAATAAGACAGGTAAAAATAGGCATGTAAATATTAACAAGTTCTTAATGCATCCTATTTTTAGGGCGTTTGTGTAAAATTACATATAAAACACAGGATTTACTTATTTTATTTGACCAATACACCTGCATGCACATACACAGTTCTATGTGTATGTGTTACATACGCATGCACTTATACTACCCCTTCAGGATGATTTTATTTCTTAATTTCTTCCCTTGCAAGGTTTTGCCACCAGTTGCTTTCTGATCCTGAGTCAGTGTGATTCTTCCCAATTTCCCTAATTTTGTTTGCCACTGTATTTTTCATTAATAAGGTGGCTACTGAAATTCTTTCTTTCATCTCTTTCTGCTCTTCTCTAGAAATACTCTGAATTCATGATATCATAAAAGGTGATAAGTCAATTTTGGAAAAAGTGTCATTACCCTGCTTATTAGACAAAAGCCCTATTTATTATTCATACCTCAGATATATTACCTTTCTGATCAGCTTGAAATAAAGAGCAGTGATTGTTCCCAATGGTAGGTTCATACACACACACACACACACACACACACACACACACACACATTGCAAAACAAGAGAATTCCAAAGGATAACTAAGAACGTGATTCTTGCTACCTACCCTAAGCCTAGGTTACACTAAAGTTGTAGTGTTTGCAGGGTTGAATCAAACAGCTTCTAAGACCAGTCATATATCTTAATCCCTTAGGTAGTTATTAAAATGAGGTTTTAGGGCTAGGTGGGTCTAGGGACTGAGCAGACAATTTCTTCACAGTCTAGAAGACTTCCTTTGGCTAACCTTCATTCTAAGTGACTTTTAGGAATTAAAGTTCCATAACAAAATGGATATAGTCTGGGAAATGTATATTATTAGCAACTTGGTTATTTCTAAGACAAAGATACAGTATGGCATATAAGAATATATAGTTTTCATTTTAAAACAGCTACCCAGAGTCTTTTTTTTGCCCTAAACAGAAAACTCAGAAATTTAAGATAAAAAATTTCTTGTAGTAAGAGAAATATATTGATAGGCAATATTAAGTAAGAGGTTGTGGTTCAAAATGCCAAAGGTCAAAACCAAGTTCAAACAATGTACCTTTACTCCTTCAGATCTGTGGCAATTGCAACATAGCAATTCAAAACAATACAGAATAAATGCAGATATACGTAAGAGGAAGTTGATATATTTACAGACTGAAACTCTGTATCCTTCCTTATACCGTGAACATGAGTCCTTCCTGTTTAACAGTACAGAAATACATATAAAATGTATGTATTATGATATAGCCAGTAAAAATTATTTTTATGAAAAGTTAATGGGATAGGGCTGGGGATATAGCTCAGCAGCATAGCCTCTGCCTGGAAAAGTTAATGGGGGAAAAGATTCTGAAGTGACAAAAATAAGATACAAATTGTTTTTAGAGTCCTATCTCAACTATGTTTCTTTTTAAAAAAAAGAATGCAAAGTGTCAAAATGTTAAAAATCTTATTTTTTAAAAAAGTTCAAGTTAGTAAGGGAGTGAGTTGTATGGTTTGTTTTTTCATTTCTTAACACTTTTACATAATTTGCAGAAAAAGGCTGAAGGTGTGGAGTAGCATTTAGCACTGCTGAGACAGAGAGGGAGAAAGATTAAGTTTCTCAGAAAATTATTAGAACTATTTTAAAAGGAAATCAAATGGATTTTAGAAGTAGGAATGAATTTTGCATATACTTGAAATACTTCCTGATGTTAAAAAAAAAAGTTGCTTTCAGTTTGAATCTTTGAAAGAACATGTTTTGTTTTATGTGAGCCAACAGTCTAGAACCACCTTCTAGAAGAAGGATCACAACTGGCAGTAGCACAAGATGTTTCCTGTGCACAGCTATTCACAGCATGGTGCAGTGGATTATGTCACCCCAGGGGTCTAACAATTTCCTTGTAATCACAACAGCTTCTCTCACCTTGAGGATTCCAGTTAAGAGAAAACTCCCATATGCACTTGATACAATTAACTTCAGGTAGCCAATCCCAACTCAGAGAATAGTCTCAAGCTTCTAGAACATTAGTGATCTAACACCACCAATATTATTTATAACCACCACACTTACCTGTTCTAACGTAGCGGCAAAGCCCTGTCTGTCTGCTACATAAGGCAGCCCATGAACCAAGCCTACTTTTTCTGTCATTTGATTAACCATGTCAGTTAGTGTGTCTGGAATTACTAAAATTAAAACAAAATGAAACAAAAGATGAGGAGAGGGGAGAGAAAAAAATTATTTTAGTAAAATGCCCACTAATGTAAAATATTAATTGTGAACTATTACTAAATTATAATAGAAATCAATTTCAAATATACGGATCGAGTAAGATGAATCCTTGACTAGAATACAAAATTTCAAAAAGGCATACTTAATAATAATAAGCTAATTTGCTCTCTGTATTTTCAGCCTGGTATATATCTCTTATGTACTAGAGACAGGGTATATACTACCATGATAACCTTAACCCCTGCCTTACCCTGTGCCAGAACCTCCAAAACAGAGTAAGAACAATGTGTTCTATAGAAAAGGATTGGGAAGCAGAGATCAAAAGACCTCAGTTCTCTTCTCTCTAACTATAGAAGTTTGAGTCTCTATCAGTAGTAGCAATATGCCGCTGATATCATAGAACTGCTAACAGAAATGGAATGAAATTATTATACTGAAATGCATAACAAAAATGACAGTTAATTAAGGTAGCAAATGTGAAAACTGAACAGTTTCGGACCATAAGCTGTTAGATTTGCAAGTACATTTGTTAACTTTGAAATCTGCACTGTAAGCTAATGAAAAAGTAAATCATTGCCCTATCTATCTTCAAATAGTAAACATCTTGTATCACTATTTTTTTTTT